>JASAND010004980.1:0-12924 GCA_030248195.1 Trissonchulus latispiculum
GCAACGGGTCTTAGTGTGTGCTTGCTGGTGGGGTGCCCAGCTACTTGGAACCTGTTAAACCCATCCGGGGTGATTTTGTTAGCGGGTCTTCGGCATGTGCCTGACGCAATTAACGGCCTAGAGTGCTCTCTCTCTCTTCACCTCGACTGTTGGAATACCTGTGTGAAATGCTCGTAATTGGGAGTAATTTATATTTACTTGTTGTTTTGTATGTTTTTGTCTCGGGAGCTAAGCACCAGACTGGGTGCGTCTAAAATTTTTCCTTCCAGCGCGAGCTGGCCCGGGTTACAGCAATACAGTAATAAATCCGGTTATATGACAGTTGGCGAACACACGATAAAAATAGCTCAACGTTTTTAAGATTACAATTAAAAATCTATCACTTATTAACAGAGAAACAAATTAATATCAAATAAGTAAAGAGTACAACTGATGAAATGATTATCCGTCATCAGGGTGATTAGGAGATTAATTGGAAACTTAACTCGTATATAACAAAGAATACACGTGAATAAAAAAAATCGGTCACGTTAGAGATTGTGTTGACTTTCACAACCAATGCTGTTTACTTTCACAACTAAAAGTGTACCTTCACAACTAAGGTGTCTACTTTTACAGCTAAAAGTCAACTTTCAAAACTAAAAGTCTACTTTCACAATTAGCTTTTTGCGATTACGTCTGTTATATAGTGTTTTATTCTAAACATAGACTAATTCAAGAACCCGACAAGTAGGACATAAACAATGCTATTAAAACTGTTAAGTCTACAGAACAGACGTGCATAGAGATTCAAAGCTTGGGCTCTGTAGATTTTAAAATTTAGATTGCAAGTACACAGCAATTATAATATAATTATTAATATTATAATTATGATGCACTTTATTCAAATGATCATAAGGTTGCTTCAATCTTTAGAAATTAAGCAGTTGAAGTTGGAGTTTGTTCTCTTTTTATTAAGAACATGCTCTGTGTAATATCATGAGTATATAATAGTAAGAGTGAGACACTATTACACTAGCATGAACAAATCATGCTAGGTATGCTCGGTGCGTTAACTCGGGACCCCGCTCCCGGAACATCCGGGGGTGTCCCACTTTGCACTATCTACACGCTTTCACTATCTACATTTGTATTATTAAACAATTTTTATATTATTAGAAAAAGCAGAAAAAATGCTACAGTTGTCGAATTAATTTTTTAATTGCATTAACCTAATTAAAGTTATAATTAATTAATAAAAATAACTAATAAATTACATACAGTAAGTCTTTGGCTACTGGGCCAATCAGCGAGCAGACACACACTTATATGAAAGCGTGTAGACAGTGCAAAGTGGGACACCGCCGTAAGTTCCGGTTGGGGGGTCCCGAGTTTACGCACCGAGCATACCTAGCATGATTTGGTCATGCTAGTGTAAGAGTGTCATACTCTTATCTATTATACACTCTTGGTAATATTGATTATTGCTTAATTTATTAAAGCACCGGCATCCCCTGAAGCAGGGATTTAGACATTCTCCAGGGGTCACCTTTCTTTTTATACTTTTTTGTTAAAGGCTGTCGGCAATCGCAATTTCTATGAAATCTTGAAGGTATAGGCGTTACAGTGTCAATATCAGCAAAAGTTCAAGTTCAAAAATTTCACTAAAATCCTGACCAAGGTTTTTTTAGGCCATAGCTTAGGCCACGGCCTAAATTTAGGAGTCGATGGCCTAAAGAATTTTGGCCGTTGAGGCCATTTGGCCTAAATTTTTCGACGAATACCCACTTAAATTTTGTTGATTTTAAGTAAAAACAACAATTTTCTAAAAAAATTTTTCGCGCCTTAGGCGCGACTTTATACATTTTCCCTTGCATTTCTGGGCTGCGCCAACCGCCAGCTAGTTACATTGTCTATTTGTACTTATAAATTGACATTCAAGTTGTAATTTCTTTTAATATTGTATATAAAGATTTCATCGAAGAAATGCTATTTTAGTATGTAGTTTAACTTTATTTCTATTCGTTTAATTTTATCTTTCTTTGGCTCATACTCGTATGCTCCTACCTGTTTTAATTTTCAATAAAAATTCATTAATTCCTTAATACTGTCGTGCACTATTATTTCTATGCTATAAAGGTTCTGTTTTTGCCATTTTAAGGTAAAAACGTTGTTTTTCTAGTGTGTTAATCAGTGACGATGGCGATTTTTGTTGTAAACAGCGATTTTTGAATATGTAACGCGTGAATACATGATAAACTGTAATTTTTACAATGCGTACAATAACGCACAACCTAAAAATTAAGAAAATTTGGATGGCCTAAATTTTTTGGCTGATGGCCTAAAAAATTAGAGTCGTTGAGGCCATTTGGCCTAAAGTTCGGCGACCAAAAAAACCCTGATCCTGACAGATGTTTTCGACAGATTTCTGAATATCAAAGGAACACGCCTTCTTACAAAAGACCAAGAGTACATATAAGAGTGTGCCACTAAGCACACTCTCTGTTATCAGAGCAAAAGCTATGCTCTGCTCGCTAACGGCCCAGCCCCCGCAGACCCTTCACTTCAAAGATTTTTGAGCGCTATGTTTGTGTTCTATAGCTCGAAGCAGGCACAAATTCGCGCACGCACTGCTTGCGTTTTCGAGCTTAAGGGGGGGGCTATTAAAATCGACTTGCCCCGACTTTGTCCGATTGGCCTATTTTTTGGCGAAGATGTAGAGCATGGGTGGGGTCAAAAAATATCGGGTACTGAGAACTTAGCTGCCTTCCAGCCATGTGCAGCCGTCGGGTTTATGTGCCCGACCCCCCGTTTTTCACAACTACCAACATAATTAATTAAAAATTTCTGCTGGATGCAAGACCGTAGCTTCAAAGTTGCCATTTGCAAATATGATTTGGCACATGTGCCCCTATCTGCCGAAAAATACTAGACGTCTGCATCTTATCTGCATCTCTGGGAATTACTCTTCAAAGTTGAAGTTTCGACCAAAATTTGAAAATTTTTGGCTAACGAAAGAAAAATGTTATTACTGGTGCGAGCTATAAGGCTGTAATTTGGCACAAAAGGAGGCCCTATAGGAGTACTCATTTATGCCCAATGGCAAGAAATTCTGCCGCGTGGAAAAATTTTTATGTCAACTTGAATCTTCAAAAATTGCCAAAATCGCCATTTTCAGTCTGTCGGATCCTGTGTAGAGGATTTCTGCAGCCATGCAAGTCGCAAACCTTCACTAATCGAGCTGAAATCGTTTGTGGGTGTGTTTTCGACCACGCTGAGTTCAAATAACTCGAAAAATTTTAATTTCAAAAAATTTGATTTTTTCGATTTCTGGGGTACCATTGTCCCAAAAAGGCTAGTTTGGCAATTTTTGAAGATTAAAGTCGGCATAAAAATTTTTCCACGCGGCAGAATTTCTTGCCATTTGGCACAAATGAGTACTCTATAGGGCCTCCTTTTGTGCCAAATTGCAGCCTTATAGCTCGCACCAGTAATAAAATTTTCCTTTCGTTAGCCAAAAATTTTCAAATTTTGGCCGAAACTTCAACTTTGAAGAGTAATTCCCATTGATGCAGATAAGATACAGATGTCTAGTATTTTTCGGCAGATAGGGGCACATGTGCCAAATCATATTTGCAAATGTCAACTTTAAAGCTAGGGTCTTGCATCCAGCAGAAATTTTTAATTAATTATGTTGGTAGTTGGGAAAAACGGGGGGTCGGGCACATAAACCCGACGGCTGCACATGGCTGGAAGGCAGCTAAGATATCAGTACCCGATATTTTTTGACCACACCCATGCTCTATATCTCCGCCAAAAAGTAGGCCAATCGGACAAAGTCGGGGCAAACCTTTAGTAGCCCCCCCTTAAGGAGGGGGTCGCTTTTTTGGGCAATTTTTCTACCTTCTCCGATTTTGCTCGTTTTTACATATTTTGTACTCACAATGGGTCCGCGAAACAAGACAAGTGCGTTTTGCGCAATATTGCTTCTATCGTTCTGTAGAGTCCTTCAAAGGTGACTCCGACATGTGTTAAATATAGGAAAATGAAAAAGCTAAGGTAAAAAAGTTTGTGTCCAAAAATTTTTTCGCTGTGTAACAGACTCAGCTCTGAAATTTTTTCAGCCTTGTTAAAGACATAATGTAGCGTGCAGCGAGTGACTTTGGTGCAATTCTGCTGAGAATTAAAATTTTGGCAAAGTTTTAAAGTCAGAATTTGTGAAAATTCCGAGTTGGGCTATTTGCCAAAATTCCAATTCTCAACAGAATTGCAACAAAGTCACTCGCTGCACTCTACATTATGTCCTGAACAAGTGTGAAAAAATTTCTGAGCTGAGTCTCTCACACAGCGAAAAATTTTTTGGACACAAACTTTTTTAGTGTAACTTTTTCATTTTCCTATGTTTAACACATGTCTGGGTCACCTTTGAAGGACTCTACAGAACGATAGAAGCAATATTGCGCAAAACGCACTTGTCTTGTTTCGCGGACCCATTGGGAGTACAAAATATGTAAAAATGAGCAAAATCGGAGGTCGAAAAATCGCCCAAAAAAAGCGACCCCCCCTTAAGCACATAAACATAGAGCGAGTGAGCGTACCCCCGTTTCGACTAGGTACTAATTTGCGGGGGGGAGGGTCACTAGGGTCTGATTTGCGGGGGGGGGGGGTGGGCCGTTAGCGTGCAGAGCATAGTTTTTGATCTGATAACATAGAGCTTGCCTAGTGGCATGCTCTTATATTATGTACTCTTGAAAATACTTAGATCACTTTTGCTGTGAAGTGAGACTTAGTTGTGAAATGAGACTTCTAGTTGTGAAGTGAGACTTTTAGTTGTGTAGTTGTGAAATGAGGCTGGTTCTAAGTAGTCACAACGAAGTTAGAAATCTTTTATTCCCGTTTTTCTATTTCAAAATTTTCCGATGAAGAGATCAAGATAAAATCAAGGGATCTTATTTGTGCGCAAATGTATCGATATTATATTGTAATTCTAGGTTAAAAAGAGGTAATTTTTCGAAATCGAATTTAAAAATCTTTTAAATTTTGCAAATATTTTCCACTCTCATGACGAGGATACTGAAAATGAATGATTCATTGGCAGTTTAATTTGCATCTGGTTGCGCAGCAGTAGAGTGCTGCTGAGGTACAACACGGCCTATAACTAGCTACAGATAGCTTGCAACCGTGTGAAACTTTGCATGCAACCACAGCAGAGCATTTGAAATCGTGCCGTATAAGTTCCTTCTTGGGCAGTACAATTTGCATCAGATTGCGCAGCAGTAGAGTGCGGCTGAGGTACAGCACAGCTTATAACGAGCTACAGATAAAGCCAGGTTCATACTTGTCTCTAATGTCTCTGTCTCTAAGTCTCTGTCTCTATGTCAAAGTATCTGTCTCTCTCTCTCTAATCGGTTCATACCTGTCTCTGTCCTTTCGTCTCTAAGCTGTCCTTAAGAGTCTGTAAGCGAAGTCGAACAATGTTCAACTTTTCTACCTCCTGTCCTTAAGTGACAGCCAATCAGAACAACGAATGATATCACGTGTTCAGGTTGTTAAGTTGGAATTTCTAAAATAACTGCATCTATATCCAACTAGAAAGTTGACGAATGTAGAGTGTTTATGTCAATAAACGCCATATGCGGCGTGGAACATGAGTGTCCGCGAAAATGGGTTGTCCAGCGAAGCTGGTCCATATTATTAGTGCGCTTTAAACCTAGTGCTCTTCTCATTTAAAACCTAGTATTATGTCTGCTTAAAACCCAATATCACCCAATTGCATTTTTCATGCTCCATCGGTTCATTTTTATTCTTGTACAGGTATATAAGTAATGTGTCATCACTTTGTGGCCATGCCTGTTGCATTTTTCAAGCTCCTTTTATCAATTAAGCACACTGCAGGGATCCTTTGAAATGGCAGTAGTACAAGAAATAAAAATGGAAAAAGTGATATAGGGGGATGGGGTGAGGTTGCGAAATCAAGACAGGACTAGTTTTGAAAATGCTTAATATGGGGCTAGGTTCTAAAAGACAGGAGGACTACGTTGCTGGCGAACTACCCATATTCGCGGGGTTTCACGCTTCGCTTCAGCGTTTGTCGCAAATAGTACGGTCAACATTAGTCAATAAAAAATTTTGAACGGGTAATCTGCGAGATACAGTTGTTCACCTAGACAGTTTAAGGCTAGCTATGTACCTTAAGTTTCGTTGGACTATGACAAGTTTCGAACAGAAATATAAGGATGTAAAACCATTGGTTCAATCCGGCAGGTTTGCAGTCAACGACAATCACTACGAAATTATTCTTTAAATATATATGCCGCATGAAGACTGAAAAACCGTGCACTTGCGCAAGTGCATGATTGTCCCATGCACTTGCTAAAGTGCATGGGTCGTTTATGCACTTGTGGAAATTCATAAAAAGTACGGTGTCGTACTCTTCCTGTCATTTACTCTTGATAACAGCAACCTAAAAAGTCAGAATTTTAATTAAGTGCCGCAAACATTGGCAGAAAAATGTAGACGGACGTTCCTCCGCTTATGTAATTTTAGTGCTGTCGACTGCTTGGGTGATTGTAGTTGTGCAAAAAAAATGTTTTTGCTACGAGACGGAAAACCTACCTCCACTTGCTCGTTCTCCGCAAATGCCGCATTTAAAGGCGCTACAGTCGCGAAATGTTAGCTTGGTAGTAGCGTCGTATAAGGTCTTGAAGCTGTTCGACGTTTTGTGCTCCTGATAAATCCTGGTGGCTGCATTTGTCATGCCCACAAGTTTGAAGAAGTAGGCGCAGCACTCAGCTGTGCTTGATGATTGAATGGCATGGACAACTCGGTCAGGGTCGATCTTTTCTGCGAGGTTCTGGCAGATGTAATACCTGCCAAATTGGTCGGCCGCTAGCTTGATCAAGTTCCTGTCAAACCTCTGCAGACACAAGACGTGAGACAGGAACAGTCGAGAAAAAAATCTCTTTTCCAAACCTGGAGACACAGATGTCAATAATGAAGCGCCACCTCAGACCAAAGAATTAACTGGCAAGGAAGCCAACAGATCGGCGGCATCTGTCTCCGTCAAATTTGGCACAGACCGGAGGCCATTCGAAATGTTATTTCTGAAGAGAGTCCACTGTCTGTGGGTGAAGCCCGAGAACTTATTGCAAAGAGACATCCTAAAAATGTAATGTATCCAGTTAGACATCCTAAAAATGTAATGTATCCAGTTTTATGTCTACTGCTTCCGGAACAAGTGTACGCATAAGCATGGTGTTGCATGCAATGTTGTGAAAAATCCCTTATTTTCATGGATTAAATTCGGATATATGAGGCATACATGGAATATATAGCTATATATGGACACACACGCACACACGCACACATACACACACAAACACTCACACACACACACACACACGCTCACACACACACCGAAGCAGCGTATTGATAAACTTGTCACACTGTCCGAGGATATAGCTTATGGCAGAGTTAACACTGGACTGTAAATCAGCGAACTCGGATTCAATCCCCGCCCTGGATACTTTTTCAATTCTTTCAATACTGATTTTAAGTTATTGCGCAAGGCCTCTACACAAGTTTGAGATGATTTCGTCAAAGAATAAGAAAGTTACAGTCATTCAAAATTTCGAATTTCTATTGCAGATCGATTGCAGTTTAATTCAAAGTTGCCTAGAGTACAGTTTTTCAAATACATACCAATATTCAACCTATTCAGAAAGAGAGATGGGAACAATGATTTACTCTGAAATCCTAAACTATACATATACCTAATATAAAGGCAAATCAACAGCATCCAGTTAAACACAGAAAACATGAGAAGACTATCAGGCTGCAGCAACTCATATCGAGTGCAATCAGGAGTATGCAATGAGCTCAAGTACTCATTCGGCATTAATATAGCCGTTAACAACAGCAAAGAAAAACCTTAGCACAGCATAACTAGTAACGAATCAGATGTCGAGTTCACACAAGTGACTAATCAAAACACGCGATATACTTGATCTTACAGGATCAACGAATAGTAGTTCACTTGCTTTAATTTCATGTACTATATAAAACAGTATTCTCAACATGATTTAGCTGAATAAACCTAGAATTCTACACAATAGGCTAATTTTAATTGCTTGACCGACGACGATAATATGAACAGCAAGATAGAAACAGACATCTTTGAAAGCAAAGACTGGGCATTTCTCTATTATCAATATACGTGATACATAAGATTATGACAATAGGCATTCTCTATGTATCATAAGCGTGACACATCCTCTGCACGCTAACGGCTGACCACCCCCCCCGGCAAAACGTTCTTCGACTTAAAAACTTCGTTGTTTACAAAACACCGACTTGTGTGCTTACATTCGAAAAAAGAACTTACTCGTACTATTGGGTGACCGTTCATTTAAGGCAGTAGATCCAATCTCTTGATAGCACTACATTCGACACACTGTATTGTCACAAAGCCACTAGCTGATGATAAGCTTAATAGCTGTCACTGTTGACGGAGTACAACTTCATTGCTAATCTGACTAACATATGATAGGAAATCATTTTGCTGCTACTGTTCCAGCGTTATGTAAACGAAAAATTCAAACGTTTAAAAGTTTATCATTGAAACATTGGAAATTTCATAATTTCTTGCATTTCCATTTTCATGGAACATATTATCTACGAAGAAGCTCAAACAGGGTAACATATGCTCTGGTGGAGAATAAGGAGAATTCGTGTCGTCGGAATGTCGTCCACAAGGGGACCCCAAATGCTCCCACAAGGAGGTAAAAATTGCCCAGTTAATAGGTTTTGCTACTGAAATTCCTGAATTTTTGAACAATACTATTTTTTGCAAAAGTTTAAAACTTTAAAACACTAGAAAAACTTTAAAATTCTTCTTGCTTAAAAAACCAGTTTTTCATTAAAGAACTGCAAAAAGGGCAGATCGTATCGCAAGCCTAACGACTAAGACAGTGACGCTTTTTTGATAGTAGCATGCTAAACCAAACTAAATTAATTGCGCTAACGGTTATCTTGCATATAGTATTTATATGAGGACTTTCCTAAATACTAAAAAGCACAAATGTTTTGAAAAGGGTGGTGCACTCTGAAATTATTAGAACCAAAATTTTGTGACTCTCTTTTGTCTAATCTTGAAGTGTCAAAATCAGACGATATTTTGTAGCAGGATTTGACCGAGTACAATCAAAATGGCATAAATATTGCACTTACCACTTTTGTTATCCAAATTGTTTATGAAAGTGAATATTCTAAAGTCTGACCAAAAAATGTAGGGAGCGAAATTGTTTTTTTATACTGAATTACCGGTACATTTTTCCTGCAGCAATGTATATATTTTCTGAACCGTCATGGCAAGAACTTTCTTTTGGATGAAAAAAATTTTTTAATTAAAATTCGTCAAAAGAAGCCATTTTTAAGTTATGAAAGATCAGTAGAAGCCAGGAACTAGCCGTTCGGTGGAAAATTAGCCCATGTCCCAGACATTTTGAATCCCGAATATCAGCTCATTTCGTCAAAAATTGCGATAATTATTCAATTTTTTAAATTTTTAAAATCCTTTGATCTTTGCCGCTTTTCCAACTTTGACTGGCTATTACTCGCGACTCCCTCAATGCAAAAATTTTTTAATTGGATTTTCAGGACCGCTTACGTGTCATCTTTCATGGGTATATGTGGTTTTTCAAAATTTGAAAATCGATTTTTTCGAAAAATACCACTTTTTAACCCAAACTTTCGACAATGCGAATCCAGCAAAAGTGGGTAAAAATACATTATCATAAAGTATAATTTGAGCCGAATCCAACGATATAAACTTTTCGTGGCTACGACTTATATTGCACCCGCAACGACTTTTTAAACAATTTCGCTTTTTAGCCGGTTTTTGGATACTTTACACTATTTGCGGCAAATCAGTGCACAATATAGCACAACTTGTCAGAAATCAGCTCAATAGGAAATTGGTTAATAATTCGTTGCGGGTGCAATATAAGTCGTAGCCACGAAAACTTTAAATCGTTGGATTCAGCTCAGATTAAACTTTATGATAATATTTTTACCCACTTTTGCTGGATTCCCATTGCCGAAAATTTGGGTTAACACGTTCCTTACCACACTTTTTTACCCCGGTTACCGTGCATTTGCAATTAGCCTTCCACTCTCAATACTTGACCAATTTTCACTCCAAGGATACACATCTGCTCCACTCTAAATTTTAAGTTTTAAATAATATAATTTAATTTAGTAATAATGACGATCACTAATAATAATTAAAAATAAAAATTATCATAAATTAACATTATAAATTAGTTTTTTGCACGAAGTCTTTATTTTTAATAGTTAATTCATGATAATTATTGATTATTTATGCTATTAAAAACTTATTTTTGTCGTATTTCGTCCAGATAAGTTTTAATTCAACATTCAGAATATTGTAGTGCTCATGTGACGCTCAGTTTCAGTTTTCAACCAATCAGCATAGAGCAAGACTTGTTTTTATTGGAAAGCACTGAAAGCACAATTTAAAATGTTTGACATTGTCAAACATTCCCAAAGCACACCGAAAGCACTAAAGCACAATCGCACAAAGCACACAAAACCATCATGAACCGGGAAAGCACAAAGCAGAAAGCATTCTGCTTTTCAAACCATCATGAACCGAGAAAGCACTCAGCACAAAGCACAAAAGCACGCACAAAGCACAAAGCACAAAGCACACCATCGTGAACCGGGCTTAATTCCAATATCGCATATGTGTATAGCATTTTTCATACGAAAGATTCCGGAATTCGTGAATTTCTTGACCAAAATGTAAACACTAGTCCAGTGTCAACCATTTGCGGGATTCCTTTTGTGCGATTCGTCCGCCCTCTTAACAAAGAGTGGCTTACGCGGACGAATCGAGAATATTTCATAACAGACCGTTAGGAGTCCAATTCGGGGTCCTCGTGACCCTGGACCCTAGTGTCCATAACTTATTTGCATATTTGATATTCAGTACCTAAACAAAATCACGTATTCACAGATCTCCAGATACACTCGCCTAACTTACTTATTCGAAATTATGTTACCTACCACTGTTTTCCTGCGTACTATGCGAATTTTTGCGAGGTTTCTGTGTTTCACTTATGCCCACGCACACTGTTAATCGTCATGCATTTAAGCTGACACATTCCCATTTACTACTGTTAATTTCACCATTCATACTGTAACATTTGCTCCTACTATATGAATTGGTACCAGCTTACGTAATCATACTTCCTCACTATGTGAGACTTATACAACATTTATACAAACATTTAAACAGCTACCTAACGATCATTCATACTGCATCTATACCACACCTATATAGATTTGGTACATTCATTCACTTAAGGTGCTGGTTTCCTTTCGGGTATGTTTTACTCATACGACTTTAATCATTTACGTGAATAGCTAAAACATGCTAAATAACCTATTTCCGTGCTCTTGAACATTCTGGAACCAGCCCCGGATTTTTAGGCCAGAAAATAAGAAAGTTTTGGTTTTTGGCTTTAAGCTTCCTGTAGGTAGACCAGACACGGGATTGGTTGTGATGACTGGAACGATGACACAAAAATGAACATTTTTGCTTTTACAACCTTTGAGGTATCTCCAGTGGTTAAGTCAGTATAAGCAAGAGTACATAATAACTAAGAGTGTGACAAGCGTCAAGCTCTTAGTTATTAGGCTTGGAACATCATCTGCACGATAACGGCTGACCCCCTACACAAATTAGACCCATCACTTCAAAGAAATTCGCACGCTATGTTTGTGTTCTAAAGCTCGAAAACACAACCGCTCAGTTGGTTCAATGCGCGTCTGTTGCGAGCTTCAGCACACAAAGATAGCGTGCAAATTTCTTTGAAGTGATGGGTCTAATTTGTGTAGGGGGTCAGCCGTTATCGTGCAGATGATGTCCCAAGCCTCATAACTAAGAGCTTGGCGCTTGTCACACTCTTAGTTATTATGTACTCTTGGTATAAGCAAAAAACCATTTTGAGGATCAAAAAATGGCCATTTTCGAGGAAATCACTTTTTCTAAAATTACTGCCAAACCTTGCGAACAATTTTGTTCCATTTATACTCAATCGATACAGCGTCCAAATGCACATTTTATGAATTCCTATTAGCCCGACTTTATTGCTTATCAGCTTTGGATTCGGCCAAAAAACCATTTTGGCAAAACTGCGTTTATTTCTTTGAACATCGATTTCTCAAAAACTACTCGACAGATTCCGGAGATTTTCGGCAAAATGGAAATTCGTACTATTGCGGAGGGACATGTTTCTTGGTTTTGGCTAAAACGTTCACAGTTTCGAGAAAATTTAGTGCAAAGTTTAAAAATTTAGTGCTTCCGTGCATTTTGCGAATTTTCTCAACCGTTGAGTAATACTGAGCAAAACTCGAAAAAACGTCCCTCGGCCCATATGTCCTCTCTATGATAACGCAAAAAAATTCTGACTGATTCCGCAGTTTTGAAAAATCAATGTTCAAAATTTTTTGTCAATATTTAGCCGTTAATATGTCAGAAAATGTTTGCTAATTTTTTAATAATTTTGCTAGTTTCAGGAGCTCATATGAATGTCCTGATTATAAGCTTTAAAACGATGTATAAAACTCTCTCCAACTCCCACAATTGCGAAAGTTATAGCGTCTTAAAAATCACCACAAAAGCACTGCACGACTGCACAAAAGGATACCACCACCTTAAACAACGGTTATACCTCATTCCTGCTCACTATCTGAGTCTTGTTCACTTCGGCAGAGCTCACAACCTTCGTCGGACAGAAGGAGTTTCCGCGAGTTTCCGCATGCATAGTCACATATACTCACATAAACTATCACTCTTGCATTCACACATCCACACACACAAATATACGATTTCTTGTGTCAATCGAGCAATACGTAACT
>JASAND010004981.1:0-57945 GCA_030248195.1 Trissonchulus latispiculum
ATTTATTTACCAGTCAACATATAGGTTAAACAAAGTTTAGCATAATGTTATAACAAAAATAACAATGGTCACTGGGGGTGAAGGTACGGGTTGGGCCGATGGTCGACTACATGTACCCGACCTTCTGAATGTTGTTGAAATGTAATGTTTGCGATATGATTGCGAAAAGCTTCAATTGTGGGTGCTGTCACGACTTCTTCAGGGAGACAGTTCCAAAATTTGACTACTCTTTCACTAAAAAAGTATTTTCTTATATCTAAACGAACCGAATTTACTGCAAGTTTTAAACTGTTACCTCTTGTTACCGTGTTTGAAAAGCTGAAAAAATTATTAAAATCCAAGTCTATGAGATTATGCAAAATTTTGTACGCCATTATCAGGCCTCGTTCTATTCTTCTTTCTTCAAGCGATTTTAGCCCCAAACGTTTTAAACGATCCTGATAAGAAAAATTTGAAAACCCAGGGATGCGACGAGTGAAAGTTCTTTGTACTTTTTCAACTAATTCGATGTCTTTTTTCAGAAACGGGTTCCAGACCTCTGTTGCGTATTCTAACTTTGGCCGGATAAAGGTTGTGTACAATTTGACAAGAAATTTTATTGACCGAGAATGAAAATTTCTAAAAACCAGATTAACCATTAGTAAACCAAGTTTTGCCAATTGAAAGCAGTGAGGTGTAACTTTAAGATCTGCAGAGATTAACAGCCCCAAATCTCTAACTTCAGTTACCGAGGGTATTTCTACATTTTCCATGAAGTATGGTCTGGCTGGGTTTCTATTTCCCAAATGAATTAAATTTGACTTTTGAAAGGCAATTTTAAGTTGATTTCTTTTTGCCCATTCTGCTACACTGTCAATATCCAGTTGTACAAAATCACAAAGCAACAGATCGTTGTAGATGCAATAAAATTTAGTATCATCCGCATAAATCTTTGCATACATACACATTAAACAGTCCTCAATATCGTTCATAAACAGAGTAAACAAACGAGGTTCTAAAATACTCCCTTGAGGTACGCCAGATACAACCTTTTCTAAACTCGATTTCGTTCCATTAATAACAACATACTGCTGCCTATCTGATAAGTATTCAGTTAGCCAAGCTAATAATTTTCCAGAAAAACCGTAACTTTGCAATTTCATACGTAACTTTGCATGAGAAACAGAATCAAATGCCTTTGCAATGTCTAGGTACAACACATCTATAAGTTTTCTTTGGTCTAAAGCATAAGTCCATTCGTTCAGCGTCTGCAACAATTGACTAACAGTAGATCGCTTAGCCCTAAATCCATGCTGATTGTTTGAAATTAAATTATTAGATTCTGCGTATAATCCTATGGCTTCGTCAACAACGGATTCCATTGCTTTTGAGCAGGAACAGAGCAAACTAATTGGCCTATAATTTTGTACTTTAAATTTTGAGCCTTTTTTATGTAAAGGAACAATTTTTGCACATTTCCATTCTTTTGGAAGGCATCCTTCCGAAAAGCTGAAAGTAAAAATTAATGATAAAGGAAGTGCTAATTCTTTAGCAAATTTTACTAGAAACCACTGAGGAATATTATCTGGTCCCGAGCTAAATTTAGGTTTCAACCTTTTCAGATGCTTAAAAACAGTTTCAGTGTCAAAACTACAGAAATCAAAAATTTCATTAGTCCTAGTGGTTACTGTAAAAGCACTGCCATCATCATTGGTAAAAACAGATGCAAAATAGGCATTGAAAGCTTTTGCTTTAGCTTCATCACTAACCAAAAGTTCGTTTTTATCTGTTTTTAAGATGGGGATTCCTGAAACAGATGTTAGTTTTGATTTGACATAAGACCAAAAGAAATTTTCATTCCTGCTGTTAATAATATTTTGTTCCATATTAAACAGATCATTTCTTTTGCTACGCCTCGCCTTTTGTGCTGCTAATAGCCAGATCTTTTTATTCCTTACTGAGGGACAGCGTTTATACTGTCTATGCTTTCGAAGTTGCACGTGATGCAGTTTCTTAGTTTGTTTACTAAAAAGCTGCTTGGATTTTCTTATTTGCTTCAGTGGAACAAATCGCGAGAAACAAGTATATATTTTTTGCTTGAAAGTAGCCCACATCTCATCAATGTTTTGGCTGTTTTCAAACAGACCAACCCAACTGCATATTTGTTCTTGTTTCATTACTTAAACACTTGCTTGCACGCTAATAGCTTACACGATCTTATCAGTATCACCTACTTGAGGTATATACACAAATTAATTTAAGTTAATTAAAATGCAACGGTAACTCATTGTTATTTACTTTACTTATAGACATGGAATGATTCAAAGCTAGCCTGGTCAAAGGAAAAATGGGGCATCTCTTGGCTTGACTTTTACTGGATGCAGATATGGACTCCTCGACTCGAACAGAAAAATGGGTTAGTTAGAAGTTCCAAAACTGTGCAATAAGATGAAATCAAATTTGCATCAGCACACAAATTATTTTTAATGTCATCCGAGTCTTGCAGAACCAGGAAAGGAAAAGTTATTTAATGAGACATAGCATAATCAAAAAGCTGACGAAAAGTTTAGTTGGAAACCACCGATGGTGGAAACAAAATGGTGGTCACTCAATTCAAGGCTTACCATTTTTATTAAAGATCAGCCAGCACTGAGCTTGCACTAGGGTTGTTCCAATAAGAAATCGACCGGGCCGGGTCATGGGCCGGTGGGCCCGGAAGCCCGGTGGGCTCGACCTCTAAAACCGAGCCCGGTAGCGAGCCGGACTTTGAGCCAAATCCGGGTCGGGCCCAACACAAAATTTTAGGGTTTATGTTTGCAAGCTAGGGTTATCCCCGAGGCCCGCTACACGGTCCGGGGATAACCCTAGCTTGCACGTCAACGCTTACGTTAAAGCCCTAGCTGTTGTTACCTACTATGCGAAGCGAAGGCTTGCTGATTGCATTTGGCAATGCATTACTGCAGTTCTGCTTATCTGGATTGAAATCTGTTTTCGTATATAATATATATAATACATAATAATAATAATAATAATAATAATAATAATAATAATAATAATAATAATAATAATATAACAATAATACATATAATTTTCTTGTTCCAGCATGCCAGACAAGCTCAGCAACGTGGAATGGAAGACTTTGGCTGCCAACTATACTGGACAGGTCTACATGTGGGCTGACTTCACTCTTATGAGTTTCTGTCCATTCGACTACACACGATTCCCTCGGGACAGTCAAAAGTGCTGTTTTACAATAGACGATAAGAGGGCCTTTGTGGTGGAATTCAATGTCTCAGAAAACGCGGTTCACACGGCCCAGATGGCCACCGTGGAAGCCCATGCTTCCGGCTGGGATTTGACGGATGTCGTCCTAACGGCAAATCCTTATCAAATCCAAATTCTAAAGGACTGGGAAAGGGACCCTTTTGATTTTCAGAGTACGAGTTGTGATGTCTGCATCACCGTCAGACGTCGTACGACCTATCACTCTGCAGAAATCATCGGTCCCTGCGTTGCGACGGCCATCGTAACGCTCACATCCTTCCTGCTCAGTTCGATGCAACTGCAAATTATCATGCTGGTGTCCAGCATCGGTCTCCAGATTCTGGCGCTGCAAACTTTGGATGTGAAGTTGCCACCGCCAACTAAAGGAGTGCCTAGCGTTGGTATGCAGCACCACATATGTTTACTTTTACTTTTATGAACCTTGGTTCGTTGTGTTGTTGCTATTTCATTGACCATTTTATTTACTTTTACATAGCTGTCCTATAAAAATAAAAAGCAAAAATCAATAATATAACAGAACAGTGCTAATATTAGCATAAAGCATAAAGCATATTTCATATTACAATAGTATAGAGTGCTAAGGCATGGTACAGCATAGCATATGTATAAAGCATTTAGCATAAACAAAATAACTCTGTAAAGTGCTTTTTGCTATTTTAGTGACCTTCTACAGTGTCAATTTGGCGATAACCTGCACTCTGCTGGTAATCATCGCCCTGCTGCTCTGGCTGGTGTCAGTTCAAACCACTCTTCCGCCGCCTCATTGCTTGGATCGACTGCTCAACTGTTTGGGTCGAATTTGTCCCTGCATTGAGGGGACTCACAGCGACGGGGAGCAGCATAGTCTCGAAAATGGGGGTCCACCCAATTCCAGTGTCCCCTCCAAGCACGCTTCAGGTTGGATGCCGTTGGTTCGGGCTCTTCGCTGTATCCTGTTTCTTCTGTTTCTGACCGTATATGTATTGGCTATGCTGGGATGTCTGGGAGCTTAGGCTGTGATTAGCTTGCATCAGGAACTGTTATATAACTTTTCGTGGGTTATTGTTTGCAGTGATATGTATGATTGTGTGAATATTGTTATCAATGTATCTAAATAAATCCAAATTTTGAATTAATGAGCAATTCTTTATGTGAACACGCTGCAGCTGTACAAGCTGGCAGCTTTGTAGACAGTAAAACTAAGACATTGAAATTTTTTGAAAATTCTTTCTTACAAATAAAGAATTTCAATTAATTCTTTCAGTTATGAGTGGAATGCCAGGTCCGTGAAGTGGGTTTAGGGCTCGGGCCGGTTTGGAATCAATAACTCTTTCCCTCTCTAAGGTATAATATTTTCAGTCCGTGATATTCCCCTTTCCAAGCTCCAATATTTTCCCCTCTACATGGATGAAACTAGGCAAATGATGTAGCAAATTCAACAGGGTCACAAAAGCAACGCTTTTATAAAAATTGCAGGTATGTATCTAAAAATGCAAAAAAACTGGTTTAAACAGTTATTACCAGTTATGAGATTTCAGATTCAAAACTGTTGTAATACTAACATTTTGTAAAACTGCAGCTGCCTTGGTTTAGTAGCTCTGTTTCCACTTTTATGCCAATTACCTCCTGACACAAAAATAAAGAATGTGGTTCGAAAATGTTGCTACATTATTAGTTAATGCTGGCAAAGCTTGAGTCATAGATTTCTTTTCGCCTCGCTCCATCTCTTTATTGTTATTATATTATTATTATTATTATTAATTATTATTACTATTATTATTATTATTAAATATTATTATTATTATTTATTATTATTATTACTATTATTATTAAATATAATTATTAATTGGTATTATTATTAATTATTAGTATTATTATTATTATTATTATTTGCTTTGCAAAAAGCTGACGTCAGACTAGAAATAACTAAGTATATATAAGGCGGCGGCAAATAAAATAACATTGAGCAGTCAATGTTGCCAACATTTCTTTATGAGCCGAGCAATCGATTTTTGTTCCTTCCTTTTAGAAGGTTTCCAACGTTTTTATTACTTATTCTCTTCTTTCTCGGCCCTGTAATGGTCAGAATCTAGTTTTAAACGTGGAAGAATTACACGACTTCTTTCTGTATGAAAATAGCCAAGACCAGAATTTATGTTGTATAACATGGCTCAGTGTAACCGAACCATGCTACAACCACGTGCGTACAATTGAATTGCACTCTACACGGTGCAGTACAGTTGTACTGCACGATGTGGCGTGCAGTACAATTGTGCTGCACGGTAAGCCTTCGCTGCTCTCCTGTCGGAGTATGCAGCGAGGCTGCTGGCAGTCAGTAGAACTGACTGCATTGATCAAGAATTTCTCCCCCTTATATACTTTCTGCCAACATAAATATGCAAATTAGGTTGGATAGTATATAGACTACTGAAAATTCGAAACCAAATGTCAGTCTCTGAAGACATGACATATAGAAGACGAAAAGTCTTCTTGATTTTTGAGCCATATTACAAGCCAGTTATAGCACTGCTTGCTGTGCTCACAGAAATTTGTGAGCTCACTTGCAGGCGAAGCCCTCGTGAAGGGCACTCGTGAAGCGCACTCGTGCCCTTCACTCGGAGCTTCGCCTGCTAGTGTGCATACTGAGAGCACTCCTGGCAGTGCTACAACTTACACTTGTCACTTTTCTAACACACATTTCCCGTCGGCTTGCAGTTTTACGTTTCTTAGTTGCTGCAGATTTCACAAGAGATCCTCAGTCACTCACTGAGTGAGCTCGGCCCCGTCCCGCCTTAGAATAAGAGCAGCTCAATCGCAATTGATTAAATATAACTTATTATTAGTGACATTAATCTGGATTTAATTATTTATTTATTATATTTAATTAACATAAACTTAACAAAAAGTATAAACATAACTTAACATGTTAACATAAATAAGCTAACATTAATTTTATCTGGAAGTGACATTGTTAAACGGTTTCTTAGATTTACACATCCGGTCTTGAAGGAATAGAAAATTCTAAGGAAAGATTTCCTAGTTGTTTAGCCTTTGTAACTTCACAGCTGTAAGCTTTCTCTGCTAATAAATCTAAATGTCTACATTTTTGAATCATTTTAAAATCATCGTTGAATTACAAGAATTGCGAAATAAGAGCTTTCTAAAGTTTGCTGTAAATACCCGAACCAGTATATTTTATGTCTGCTGAGAAAATTGTCAACACTTGGAGACTAAGCTGGAACCTAATTTTTGGCTTACATCTTTTCAAAAGCTTCCACACAATTTACACAGAAAATTTTCCTGTTCTATTGTCTTATTGATCCGGTTACGGTTCCGTTGTCGTTTCCGAAAATATCTTCCGTTCCGATACCGGTTCTACCCAGCAGCAGAGAGACGGCCCGATCCTACTTCAAATACCGTATTTTAGCGGGTATATATGAAATTTATGTTAATAATTTAAGTTTATGTTTCAGTTATGGCAATTTGTCTATAATCATGACGACGGAGACTTATAGTGAAGATTTTGCTGTGGAAAGGGATCGCACGGATTCCCAGCTGTTGGCTTCTTCAATTTCTGTAGAAGTTGACATGTCAGATTTGACCGACATCACACTTCGCTTTTCCTCTTCCAAGCCACACGACTCGGCCACCTGGGACATCTGTGCAACTGTCCTATCCAGTGCAAGTAGAGACCTCTCGAGACAGCCCTTTGGCTTTGACCATCTGCCGAACTTTGGTTATATACTATTGGAAACGAAGAGTGTATCTTTTCCTGCCAATTTTACCATCAAATATCTCTCCGCTTTATTCTCTTCAACCTCCGGCTGCATTCTGCGGGTTTCTGTAAAAAGATTTACCAAGTCCAGTGACGCCAACACATCCATAATAGATGCCAAGGACAATAGTTTCTCAGATCTTTTTAGCGATCTTTGGTCTAGTCTCGAAAATCCGGAAAATCCGTTCAGTGATATCCGGATTCGGTGCTCGGATGATGTCATCTTTTATGCTCATCGATTACTTCTAATCAAAAGTCCGGTTTTACGTCGGAATTTAGAATCGGATATGTTGGAAAAATCTACCGGAATTTTGGTTCTGAAGGATTGCTCCTCTGGTCCGGTAAAGCTGTTTCTGAAATATCTCTACTCTGGAAGTGTGAAAGTGTTGGAAGATTCGTCGGTGACTTGTTGGAAGGAATTGGCCCAAATGGCGCATTGTTACGACCTCCCGGCTTTGCTGCAGTTCTCGGAGCTCAAATTGATCGAAGCCATCGACGAGGAGAATATGGGCGAATTTTGCTGCTTTCCCATCTATTGAATTTGGGAGAGTTGAGTTCCAAATGTCTGAATAAGATCGCAAAAAATTTAGATAAACTAGAAACTTTGCCCGAATTTGCTGTCATTCGAGCCGAGCCTGACCTCAACTTTCTAATGGTGAATAAACTGTTCGAAGTTTGGTTTCAGTAATCAGATCTTGGTGCGGACTCCTGACACAATCGAGACCAATTTTTATGCAGTTGTGGCTCTGGTCTGGAAGCATCATGTTCTCGACTCCACACTTCCTATATATATGGTCGTTGAAACCTGCCTTTCTTATGTAGTTTTGTTGGAAAATTTTTGGGGTTCAATATGTGTGTGTTCCTTAATGTTTGTCTGCGTGTCTCTGTAAACTAGTGTAAAGGGCTCAGTATACCAGATAATACAATAGAAGACATTACTACTTTGCGCTACAGTGCTCTCTTACACAAACAATTATAATAATAAGAATAAAAGGTAGAAATATTTTAGTCGTAATTTAGCAGTATGTATGCTGGAAACGTCCACAGATTTCTAAATTTTGCGACTCGCTATACGGGTTTAATCTGAATTTCTTTTAGTCGTTCTAGCTCAGATCTTTATAGCTGATTAGAAGTATAGAAAGGGTTGCATTCAACTAACAGACTTGAATATTGGATTTGGACAGTTTAAAGGTGATTTTAGTTCTGCGCTCTCCGGTATTTGAACGCCAGATGATTCTTCAAATTTCATCATTTCTAAATGGCGTAAGCATTTTGAGCGTAAGCAAGTATATAACACAAGTTTTATTTAAATGTAATGTAATCTTGGTACTAAGAGATAAACCACTAAAATGGTAATTTGCTATCATATCCAAGTTAGTGGACAGTAATATATAAATATTCCTGCAGTAATCGCCACGCAGCTAGAAAAAACAAACCAGAATGGACTGAACTTTTATGAAATTGCTACAAGCAAATAGACTTTATCTTCATAACGTTGTCTAAATACTGACTCTACTGCCCGATCGAGGTCCCAAAACTTGCATAGCATAGCATAGCCTGCTCAGAACTGGCGAAAACGAAGACGAAATCTGATTGAACTTGCAGCTAGCTTTGAACTTGCCAAATATTTGTTTTTGAAGATTTTAATACTTCACTATGTACATGTTTAAAAGGTAAATTTTGCTCGATGCATGCTATAGAGTACTTAAATATGCGAAAATGTCCAAATTAAAGAAGTGGGTCAAGTGAGTCGCTAAAACCTCAGTGAGTCGCGGGTTGCGGGTCAGGGCTCCGCGGGTCGCGGGTACCCGCGGGTCACGAAATTGCGACCCACTTCCAACTCTGCTTCAGAGTAATATTAAACCCAGTATTTTGGTTCAAAAGGTATATTAGCACATTGGTAAATGGTATGCATTCCCGGAATATCACTGAGTAATATGTTTTAATATCAATCTGTCATAATATTATATACTAGTGACTGACTCATACTTCGATGTCTTTCGGCACATACGTTAACACGGGATCCGAATCTGGGGAGGAGTCTACCCCTACTCTGGCGAGGGTCTACCTTTAAAAAATTTCTAAATTTTAAGGGGGTCCACTCCTAAATTAGCAGAAATTCTAAATTGTTTCCATTTTTGGCCAAAACTTTAGTCTGCTAAAATTTGTTGAAAATGTTAAACTGTTTGAAAAAATCGCTGAGGAGTCTACCCTTTTCCCTTCTGGACGAGAGAGTCTGCCTTTTTTTCCTTCGCGCTGAGGAGGTCTACCGTTTTTGTCGGTCTGGGGGAAGTCTTCACCCCCATTCCCCCCACGTTATCCTATGTTTCGGCAGTATCCTTGGCCTTCTTGAGGTTTCTGAGAAATGTAACGGTCCACAGGTACCGACATGCGCAAGTTTAAGATTGAGGCTGTCTAGTCGTGTCTAAGCGACGTGACAGAGATCAAGTATACTGCTTTGTAAGTAAGCTACTCCTTTATCTGAAAATACCGACGGTTGATAACGATCGTAATACAATTTTGTTACAAGATTTGCCGTTTTCGTTTCGATAGTGCTTTACTTAAAATCAGATGTTTCTTTTATGGCTTGGTTTTGCGTTTTGCACATTTTATAAGTTGTTGTGGAAATTTAGTTTTAAGTTTGTTCGAGAAAGATCAATTGAATGTTAAAGGAAAGTGAGACGACATCGTCTGCACGATAACGATAACGACATCATCTGTACGATTAGACCCTTTACTTCAAAGAAATTTGCACTCTATATTTGTGTTCTAAAGCTTAAAAACATAGCTAGTTAGTTGGTTCAATGGGCGTCTGTTGCTTCAGCACACAAACATAGCGTGCAAATTTCTTTGAAGTGATGCGCCTAATTTGTGGAGGGAGGAGGCAGCCGTTATTGTGCAGATGATGTAGCAAGCCTAATAACTAAGAGCTTGACGCTTGTTTGTCACACTCTTACTCTTGCTTGTACTCAATCTCTTCCTTTTGGTTTACTTTACAGTCAGGTATAGACTCAACAAAATCAGTAAGTTATTCCTATATATTGCAGAGTTACAGGAAAGGAATCAGGAAGAGCCTGCTTGCTGAGTTTCTTTTCTTTTTAAGTCTAGCCCGTTGGGCTAATTTTTTCAAGAACCCTCGCCTGTAGCCCTTGTTGGTTTTATTTATTCCGTTGTTATAGCATGTATAATGCTGTACGCTGTTGTTATTGTCTTCAGTTTCTCCTATCTTCACCGCATGAGCTAGCATATACCTATGTTTATTTTCGAGACAATTTAAATCGACCAACGTAACCCCTTAGGCTTTGAGAAGAGTCCGATCTAAATCTGTTTCTGAAGTTTCATGGAATTCTTTCATATAAATCTTCCAACATTTAGCAATAAGCCCTGGCGTTATTTGTTTCTGAAATACTCCGCAGACATTATTGATTAAATGAGTGTCCATCTATAGATAAAACAGTAACAAACACTGAATAAAATTGACGTTAGTAGCAGTGCATTGACAGATGCCAAACTGCTGTGTCTACATTTGAAAATTAAGCTTTCCCCTCGGCTGGTAGCAAAAAAATGGACGTTCTGGCTCAGCTGCAGTTTAGTATTTATTAAACCGTTTAAAGAGCTATGTTACATTTATTAGAAAGTTATTGAGTACGTGGTTTTAAACTTTTTTGATTTTTTTGATGATTTTTAACTTGATGAACTTGATTTTTATTTTTCAACTTAAACAAGCGAACAACATAAAATCCGTGCACGTAGTAGTACTGATGATATTGGAGATAACTGGTTGATAAATAGTTGCAAGCTCGCTACTCTATGCATAACATTTTAAATCCAGTTAAGCACAATGGAACAGTTACAAGATAAAATTTGCTACATCGTAGAGTTGCTGACTATACTAAATTTAATTAAACTGAGACTCTATGTTCTAGATTGTGTTATGAGATTAAGCGCATGATGAAACACTCTCAAGGTTATAGCAATCAATGTCATTATAAATTGATCACCAACTTCCTATTTGGTTAAATTGGTCTCTAGTAATTGCAAACTAGTAAAAGTTCAAATGAACCAGTTATCTCTACCACTCCCCCGACCTATGATATCAAATAGCTTCGATTACATAACCATTATTATAAATTCTGTATCTCAAATTCTGGCTATTAAGGATTTAATATACACAGGATGAGTCGACTATAATAGAATTAGTTTCGAACAGATATTTGAATTGGGCATTAGTTAATAATTTTTATGTGTAATGGAATTAAATAATAGACATAATTCATATAATAGATTGTTATTCTATTTGAATAATTTTTTCTATAAGCAATCAAGCAATCAATAAAATAAATACAATTTATAGTTTCGGCTCCCGCCACAGAGCCTCACCAGACAGCTTACGGCAGCTGTTACAATTTTTTATTTTTCTTCATTTTTTCAACACACTACATACATCAGTTACAAGACTAAAAGCATCATACTTCTTAGTTACCTAACAGTAAAAATTATGGAATTTGCCAATAGTATCACCTTTCAGTTTCCAAATAATTCCACTATAGAATTCTAGTTCTAAACATGCACTAGTGTAGACTTTTCTTAACTTTTTGTACAGTGCCTCCAAGCAGGATATTTTGCGTCCAGTTGTGCGTGTTGACGTTTTGTGGAAAAGTTTCTTATTTGGACGCAAACTAGACGCAACGTTATTTCGAGAGAAAATTCATTATAGTAACACAAAGTAAAATCTTTAAATGTGTTTCCAGTACCAATTTTTCCATATTTTGCAAATATGTCTTCGGCTTTTCTCGAAATGTTTCATAAATAAAAAGATTTTCGCCCAAGAACACGCTACCACAATAATTCTACCTGGACGCAAACTGTCTTAACGTGACGCAACTGAAATCAAGCGGGACGCAAGTTGACGCAAATCGGAAAACTAAAAAACCTGCTTTCAGGTTCACTTCATATATCAAATGATGAGATGACCAAATTGCAGACAGTGTGTTCCTCTACCGACAGTTTCAAAATTTTGCACAAGTCGGTGATGCAAGCTTCAGCATCATCTTCGGATTTAGCTCCCAGAAATAGGAAGCTTCCAGTGGCAAAGCTCTCTAACGTCTACTCAATGCAAATGGATGGTCTCTTATATCCTATTCAATAGTGAACAAAGGAAGAAGGCAAAGGACAACTTTGACAAGGATCAATTTAAATTGCTAAGTAACAGTGTGTTTGGGAAGGCAATGGAGAACGTACGCAACTACATCGATATTAAACAGGTCATCGATAAAAGGAAAGTAACGAAGCTGACAAGGATGAACGAATACAGTAGATTTAAAGTGGTTGGTGAAAGTTTGTGGGCTCAAAAGGGAAGTTGGTAATCAATTTACAATGACATTGATTACTATAACCTTCATCATGCGCTTCATCTGATACCTCAATTTAGAACATTGAGTCTCAGTTGGATCAAATTTAATATAGTCAGCAACTCTGCGATGTAGCAAATTTTATGTTAACCAATTTGTAACTGTTCCATTACGCTTAAACTGGATTTAAAATGTTATGCATAGAGTAGCGAACTTGCAACTATATATCAACCAGTTGTCTTCAATATTATTAGTACTACTGCGTACACGAATTTTATGTTGTTCGCTAAGTTTAAACTTAAAATCATGTACTCAACAACTTTCCAATAAATGTAACATAGCATTTTAAATGGTTTAGTATACTAAACTGCAGCTGAGCCAGAACGCCCATTTTTTATCTACTTCGACTAATTTGAATGAGTCCTTTTCCCGTAATTTGGGCGAGACACCGAACATTAATCCACTGAGAACTGAATGACGTAGAGCTTCATTCCATAGTGGTTAAGACATAGTCTACGTCGTAATATCACGAGATCGATTCATAGTTCGTTGTACATATTTTAGTTTTATTTCGCGTTGAATGTGATTACAGAATGTGTTTGAGTGGACTAGTATATTTTATTTTGCTTCAAAATTCAGCGGTATATATTTACCAATTTTTTCTTTCTAAAACGTATATACAGTTAGTAAAAGCTGTTGTTTTTGAAAAATATCGCAATTCCTACAATCGCAATAATGCAAACAATTGCAATAGATATCTCCTGATGATTTTAACTGACTTTTTTGAAAGATGATGGCTTCTAATATGCATTGTGCTTCTTCAAAAAGAATAAACCGCAGTGATTTCATGACACATTCATTTTTCCCGCTAGCTGCTGTCGACGAACGAACGAAGACATTTAATCTTCAGAACTTGCCTAATGTGATCATTGTCCCGGTACATGGAAGACGGCTTGGCAAGGAAACGGCAGTTCACTGTAACCGGCTAAAACCTTACTATGCTGCATTTCTGCCTGAAGCCAAAGAAACTGACTTGGACGGTAGCACTCCCGAAAATCAGGATTCGGCTTTGGCAGAAATAGATCAAATGCCATCAACCACCAAAGTTGATCAGGGAACGGAATCATCTGAAATGGTAACCAGGTGGTATCTTCAAAGACAGCAGCGAGGCGACCCCCACCGATACATGTGCTTTGGGTACCTGGAGTTGCACCTGGAGCTCACCCTCCAGAGGGGTCCCTCACCCCCAGAATCCGGATTTTTCCACCACCCAAAACCACCCCCCCCAGAGTTTCCCCTCCTGCACATATCTGCCCCCACCCCGATACAATTATTAGCAATAGTATTAGTTTAATATAGTTATAAGTTTGTCTGAGATCTTTTATTTCTGTATTTTTCGCAATATACTTCAATTCGCTCCAGTGGGCGTTTCCACAGAAATTCTAGAAACTAACATTCATTTAATTTTAAGACGCGTAGCGTTAAAATTAATACACATATAATCTAGATAAAGGAAAATTCCAGTTAAAAGGTTCATAAAGGTCATGTTCTGTAGTAACAACGATATATCAAATACTGCAGCAGCTATATAGCATTTCTGCAAAATTTAAAATTCTGCACTGTATGGTTCTGCTTTAGTTTAAAGTACTTTTTACTTTCAACCAAGTTTTACTGAAAGCCCTTAATGTTGTTGTTCAATCTAAACCAATCAACCAAAATGTTTTGTCGAATAATCCTCACATCCTTTATGTTTGCCCTATCAACTGTTTGTTACCATTGCGGCCACCTTCAACACATGTCCCTTAGTGGTAGTCAAACTTTCGAAGCCCATAACCGGTGTGAGTGCGGGCAGTCGATTGGGCTTAGGGTCCACGAAGATGCACCACCTAGCCTTCTCAATCGTCCTTTTAGACAGTTTGTATTTCCTCTTACATCTTCAAATTATGGTGCCTCGACTATTTCAGCTTTGCCTCCCTTTCGGGGATCTGCTATTGTTCCACGCTACTAATCTCCGACAGTACCCTCATACATCCGCCCGGATTCAGTGGGAAGCCCATTGCCTCCTGCAGAGTATCAGACTGGTTTATCTGTGGCCCCTCGTAGCAACCTACCGGCATCTTCTGTCGAAATTTCGGTGGTCTTTCGGATACCTCTCTATCTCGAGAAGGTTCCCCGGTCATGGACGAAAAACAATCTCCAACTGAACGTTTGCCAAAGCGGTCCCAGGAACTGTGAGCCTCAGATTACGCCCACAAATGCGTTTACGCGGGGCTTGGCAAAGCTTGGGGGGGGGGTCATGGACGATATAAGGCAGGCCAATCCAGCCAGTGTACACCAAAACCAAGGCCACAACCAGCCAATCCGGCTGATGGTCGTTGCCCTACGTGCAACTGTACTACGCGCCCTTGTTTGTGTGGACTATGTCATCAATGTTGTTTGACACGAATTGACCATGACCTGTGCCCTGTACCCTTTTGTAGCGAGTTTCACCCTCGTCCTAATAAACTGGAATGTGACTCCTGCTCGGAGGATCCCTGCCTTATCCGGACCTGACGGTGTGATCTTTGCATATTTTGCTATGAGTACACCTGTATGGTTTCCAAGTCATGCAGTAAGCTCCGCCATACCAAAATTGGGAACGGCTATTTGTCAGAAATCGTCCCCAATTACCTGAAAACTTTCTAAAACAACAGGGTATCCATTGGATAATTACCGCGACATCTCACTACGGGACTACAGAAATGATTGACCAATTCACTTCCATGCGATGTTCTGTCCAATTTTGGATAGAATTCGGAGAGCCGGAATTGTTCTTGCGCTGAACTTAAGCCCGGCAGCTAACCAGCTGACACGTCAGCTAGAGCCTGCTACGGCTAAAGCGCTGGTGGAAGCGCTAAAGGTGGAACATTTAACTATAAGACTTGTGTTTGCCTCAGTTGATCCGTGTGTTATGCACCAATTCCCCCAACTTTATCTTTGTATGTTACAGTAACTTTCCCGAAACTTTTTCAACATTTTGTAACGGATGTTTTAAATAACCTCGAGCGTTTCTAGTAGTAATTAAAGAGCAATAAAATCCAAACTAGGTAGTTCTTTTACATATTGCTCAAACACAAGACAGGCATTAAAACGGCCTAGCCAACATTCTAACCGATCCTTACCAGTCTATTCTGAAATGTCGGATTTGATCGCTACAGTCCCAGTTCCCAGCGGGAGCTCTTGTCAGTACATTACTATTTTGTCGTTCTTAGCCTCCGTTGGAGGACCTTGATTGTTTGTCAAGTAATTGCCCAGTGTCCTCCTTTCCTCCATTAAATCTATAGCACTATAGCCTCTTCAATCATTACATACCCAGCAGCATAGCTTACGTCAACCTCTGAGCCGCCTGGACTAACCTTCTACCAGCCACTCTGTCACACTATACAGGATGAGTCGACTATAACAGAACCAGTTTTGAGCATTGGTTAAAATTTCTTGAGTTTAATATGCACAGGATGAGTCGACTATAACAGAAGCAGTTTCGAGCGTAGGTTAGAATTAGGTATTAGGTAATAAATTTAATATTTTTGGTCTTTTGGACCAACAAACGTTCACAAACCACTTTAAATCTACCGTATTCGTTCTTCCTTGTCAGCTTCGTTACTTTCATTTCATCGATGACCAGTTTAATTTAGATGTAGTTGCGTACGTTCTCCAATGCCTTCCCAAACACACTGTTATTAAAAATTTAAATAGGTCCTTTTCAAAGTTGTCCTTTGCCTTCTTCCATTGTTCTGTGTTGAATAGGATGTAAGGGACCACCCATTTTCATTGAGTAAAAGCTAGACTCTATGCTTCACTACTCTACGCATAACATTTTAAATCCAGTTAAGCGCAATGGAACAGTTACAAATTGGTTAACATAAAATTTGGTACATCGCAGAGTTGCTGACTATATTAAATTTGATTCAACTGAGCCTCAATGTTCTAAATTGTGTTATCAGATGACGCGCATGATGAAATACTGTCAAGGATAAAGCAATCAATGCCATTGTAGAATGATTACCGACTTCCTTCTTGGTAAGTTGGTCGGTGCAGTCTCTAGTATTTGCGAAATAGTAAAATTTCAAATGAACCAGTCATCTCTACAACTCCCCCGTACTATAGTATGAAATAGCTTCCATTATGTAGTCATTATCATACACATGTATCTCCTATCGACTTTTAGCCATTATAGGCATAGGTTAACGCGGGGGGGTCTGTTGAGGTCCTAGTCCCCCCAACCTGGACAAGGTACAAGCCCTATCGCCGAGGGGGCAAGGTGTAACGAAAAAATGGCCGAGGTGTGACCAAAAATAGCAGGAGAATAAAATAAAGATATAAAGGAGAATAAAATAAAGAATAAAAACCTTAGCTTTTACACTAAAGTTTCAAAAAATTTCCGACTTCGCCGGATTTTTTTAGCAAAAATGTTTAATTCCTCGGGAAAATCGGGCACAATTTTGAAATCTTTTCCAAAAATGGAAGATTTTTTGCAAATTTTGATAAAACATTGCAATTTTAAAAACATTAGCGTTAAGTTTTCGAAAAATATTATAAATTTACTTTTGAGGTACAAGCCCCCTCAAAATTTTTTGGGGACAAGCCCCCCAGGACCCGACCCTATGTTAATGTATGATCAAAGGTTTAATATACACAGGATGAGCCGACCATGACCGAATCTGTTTTGAACATTGGTTAGAATATTTTATCTAAGGGTTGAATACACAGAGGATGAGTCGACTGTAACATAAGCAGTTTCGAGTGTAGGTTAGAATTGGGTAGTTAATAAATTTAAGGTGTAATGGAATCAAATAATAGACATTGATTCATATAATTCATTGTTATTCCATTTGATTAAATTCATTCCATGAGCAATCAAGCAATCACTAAGATAAGTATTTATTAGTTAACCCAACAATAAAAAATTTCCCATTATGAAATAGCCTAATAGTACCACCTTCCAAATAATTCTACTATTGAGTTCTAATTCTATCCATGCACTAGTGTAGACTTTTCTTAACTTTTTACTACTACTACTCTATGCATAACATTTTAAATCCAGTTTAAGCGTAATGGAACAGTTACAAATTGGTTAACATAAAGTTTGCTACATCGCAGAGTTGCTGACTATATTAAATTTGATCCAACTGAGACTCAATGTTCTAAATTGAGGTATCAGATGAAGCGCATGATGAAATACTCTCAAGGTTATAGCAATTAAATGTCACTGTAAATTGATTACCAACTTCCCTTTTGAGCCCACAAACTTTCACCAGCCACTTTAAATCTACCGTATTCGTTCTTCCTTGTCAGCTTCATTACTTTCTTTTCAGCGATAACCAGTTTAATATAAATGTAGTTGCGTACGTTCTCTAATGCCTTCCCAAACACACTGTTATTAAACAATTTAAATAGGTCATTTTCAAAGTTGTACTTTGCCTTCTTCCATTGTTCTGTATTGAATAGGATATAAGGGGCCATCCATTTTCATTGAGTAAAAGCTGACTCTATGCTTCACTACTGTATGCATAACATTTTAAATCCAGTTAAGCGCAATTGAACAGTTTCAAATTGGTTAACATAAAATTTGGTACATCGCAGAGTTGCTGACTATATTAAATTTGATTCAACTGAGCCTCAATGTTCTAAATTGTGTTATCAGATGACGCGCATGATGAAATACTGTCATGGTTAAAACAATCAATGTCATTGTAAAATGATTAGCGACTTCCTTTTTGGTAAGTTGGTCGGTATAGTCTTTAGTATTTGCTAAATAGTAAAATTTCAAATAGACCAGTTGTCTCTACCCCTCTTCCGCTCTATAGTATGAAATAGCTTCCATCGATGACCTGTTTAGTATAAATGTAGTTGCGTACGTTCTCTAATGCCTTCCCCAACATACTGTTATTAAAACAATTTAAATAGGTCCTTTTTAAAGTTGTCCTTTGCCTTGTTCCATTGTTGTGTATTGAATAGGATTTAAGGGGCCATCCATTTTCATTAAGTAAAAGCTGGAGAGAGATGAAATAGTATGAAAAGCTTCCATTAGATAACCATTATTATCAATTTTGTATATCAAGTTTTGGCTACTAAGGGTTTAATATATAGAGGATGAGTCGACTGCAACAGAATCAGTTTTTAGCATTGGTTAGAATTTGTTGGTTAAGGGTTGAATATACAGAGGATGATTCGACTACAACAGAAGCAGTTTCGAGCATACGTTCGAATTGGGTAGTTAATAATTTTCATGTGTAATCTAATAAATAATAGACAAAATTCATGTAATCGATTGTTATTCCATTGATTAATTTCTTTCTATAAGCAATCAGGCAATCAATAAAATAAATATTTATTAGTTAACCCAACAATAAAAAATTTCCCATTATAGCCTACTAATAGTACTACCTTCCAAATAATCCCACTATTGAGTTGTAGTTCTAAACATGCACTAGTGTAGACTTTTCTTAACTTTTAGAACAGAGCTTCCAGTTCCACTTCATATCCCAGATGATACAACCAAATTGAAAACAGTATGTTCTTTTACCGACAGTTTCAAAATTTTGCACAAGTCGGTGACGCAAGCATTAACATTATCTTCAGATTTAGTTACCAGACGTAGGAAGTTTCCAGTGGAGAATATTAAAAACGTGCACGGTTTTATAGTAAGGATGGCACCACTAAATCGACTAGGATTATAAACTGCACCCGGAATGGGACTTAAGTCAAGTTTTGAGTCAAAAGGAGCACTATATTCCGCTAGCGTAGCCAGAAACATATTTCGGGGGATGCAAAAGAATTTTCGGGGGGCCTGGGGGACGAGCCCCATGAAGCTGAGCAATTTTTCTATTTCGTAACTTCGTGGAGTTTTTATAGCGCATTCTTTTAAACTAACACATACATACGTCCCAGCACGTTTTCATGCACCTAAACCAAGTAGGATATTTGGTACTCATTTTGGGGTGCGAAACACGTATTATAATGAGAGGATACACGTATTCCGCGCCGAAGGCGCGAAAAGTTTTTTGAAAAATGGGCGTTTTACGCACGGTACGGAACGAATTCCTGGGGATACACAATTTCGGGGGAATTCCCTAGCTACGCGCCTGCTATATTGTACACTATCGAAATCTCAAGCTCTACTTGGAGCTGGGGCTGAATCTAACAAAGATTCATCTCTCTCTAGCTTTTACTTAATGAAAATGGATGGTCCCTTATAATCTATTAAATACTGAACAAAGGAAGAAGGCAAAGGACAACTTTGAAAGGATCTATTTAAATTTTTAATAACAGTGTGTTTGGGAAGACAATAGAAAATCGATATTAAACTAGTCATCGATGAAAAGTAGATCTACGGTGGTTGGTTAACGTTTATGGGCCATAAAAATGAAAGACCTACAGTGGTGCTGTATAAATCCATCTACGTGGGGTTTAGTGTACTAGACTATACAAGGATACCCTATTTGAAAAGTCCTAACATAAGCATCTGATAAAAAGTATTAGAAGCGATAGTAGTTTTGCTTATGGTAATGGTAATGTTATGCAGTAAATTGCTGTAAAGTGATGAGAACAAAGAAAAAGAAAACGTCTTCGTACTGCGAGTGATGTCTAGATTTGTCGACAATAAGTTAAAATCTTATATTCTTCATATCAAGTATGTAATTGTTTTAATTGTAGTTTTACATTATTAGAATGGGCTTTTTATTTTGACTTTTATGTCTTACCGTGAATGTTGTGCCTCCGCGAGGCATTCGTTTTCGTTCTCAGGATAACAGAATGTTCAATGGTACTGTCATAAAAGTAGAAGATGAACACGTTGTAAACGAAACTAGAAATGATGAGACGGACGATATGTATAGAATTGAAAGCGATACCCATGGTGGATTCTGCAACGATGCTCGAAAACGATGTCAAGTTTTTCTCATGTATCTCATCGGATAATTGGGCTGGGTGCGCGAACGGAGAAAACATCGAGCACGTTGCAGCGTCTACTCATTAAATCATCTCTCGAGATCACCATGGTGAGTCGGCACGCAGTGCCTACGGTCGTGTTTTTCCTGCTACCCCAAGCATATTCAATGAATATATATATCGATGGATATTCCAAAGAGTGTTCAAATGGGGTATATGGCAGAGTTTCTAACTCAAATAAGACCCGAACACTGATTATAATGATCGATATTCAAATATAGATGGGGCCTGTGGTGGATTTCCCACTACCTACACCTCAGGAATAGAGATATTGCGGTGGGTATGCCGAAGGAACGACGAATGGTTTTCAAGGCGGAATGGCGGAATGCATAATCACGGGCTTTGTGAAACACTATAGAAATGTGTGGTGGACGCACTTCATGAGCAGAGTTTCATGGGATATAGTTGGAATTCAGAGCCACATAGCTAGTGTCAACTGGCATTTGGCTACAGACAGATGGAAAGGAGAGAAGAAAACAAACCTCTTTCTAAACAGAATAAATCAACTGGCACATCCGAATTTAATCATGATCCAACAAATCTTGGTCAATGTGCCGTTTGTTTTGAAAATTCCAACTTCATTCGCTTAGAATGCGGGCATGGATTTCACGTTTCTTGTATTGATCCATGGCTGGCTATGTACGCAACTTGTGCAGTTTGTTGGTTTTCTGTCCTGGATGGCTTGGGTAACCAAGAATTTAACATTCCACACAATGCTCCTGATGATGGGTTTTTTGAAAATAACAATGATGAATTCGATGATCCTAGGGCCTTTTCGAGTTTGGGTTAAACGAGTTAAAATAAACTCTTTTTCGCGAATGAGTTAAAAGTGTTAAAGTTAAGCAGAATTAAAATTTTTAACCCTTTGGTCATTCGCGAAAAGAGTTAAAAATTAACTCTTTTAACTCTACTCTTTTCGTGAATGACACGTAGAGTTAAAAAGCTGCTGAGTTAAAATTAACTCCACCCTTTTCATGAATGGGTTAAATTTAACTCTTGTAACTAGCTTACGCTATTTTAAATTTAATTTAACCCGCGTCACGGATTAAACGATTATTATTATTATTATTAGTATTAGTATTATTATTATTATTATTACCGCTTTATTATTGACACGTTTTGCGCGTGTAATAAAGCTTCACATTCGACAAGATAATCCAACCAATGAAAGTGCAACACATAATTTCATTGCATGGTTCATAATGCTTCAAATTTACTTAAGGTTTTGCCAATATTCTGCTGAATTGTTTACACTAAAGCGATGGAATACATAATGAAATCAAAATATATGGAAAAATTGATGTTTTAAACATGCTGCATTATTTGAATTAATAAATAAATAAATTTAATTAAGTTAAAATAATTAATTGTAAATATAATTAAGTATTTAACTCTAAGCTATTTTTTCCGAATGATTTGACCGCACTATATGAATGCAAATTTGAAGTATGTATGAGAGTTGGACACATGAAAAACCGAGTGAACGGAACATTACAACCAATCGAAATCTCAACTGTTTTCTTTAAATTTTAATTTATTTAATTGGATTCAACCCCCAAAAAGCGGCAGAAAAATAAAATTTCTAGTTTATTTGCGTAAAATATTACGCCAATACTTGTTCCCTTCATCCGGCTACAATGGGCCAAAGTTGCCATAGTCGCTGTTTTGGCTGAAAATCGCTGATTTTTCGAACGTTGAATGGCCATATCTCAAACGTGGGTCTGGGATTTTGCTCATTTCTTGCATGGACGTTGGTAGCATATAGATAAAGCATATTTATAAAAATTGTGTGGTACTAAGGCATAATGAGGTCGCTAGGTAAAAAGAAGTGGAAATGCGAATACTGAGCTTGGAGGCTTAAGCTAAGGTTATACCGTCGCAAACTGCGGAATATGAATGCTAGAACATTAAACTGGCAGGAATAGGTGCCCCATATGTGGTGCTTGCATGGTTAAAATATGAACTGTCGGACTCTACTCTATCGGCCTGAGCACAATGTTGATTAGTGAAGTCCTGCGGCGACGTTAGTGGCAGAGTCGAAAATCACAAATTGTGCTATAACTCGTTGAATATATGGAGTTGAGCTGTAATATTTGGAGATTTTACTTTTAAGTCAGGGTGCTTCAAGTCCTGAAACTTTGAGCCAAATCGATTTTTGAAGGTTGTCCAAGTCATGGTTGACACTACCAGAAATCGGCTCAAATACTTAGGTGTAAAATCAAGTTGAGTCTTGCCATAACCAACACAAAATTAATTCCTTAGATCAGTTTCAAATATTTACCCCATTGGATTTATTATTTACCCCACTGTGCAGACTTAATCGCAATTTTAAGGTTAATACAAAGACAAACATTCTGATTAACAACTGCTCCAAATACCTTTGATATTTCCTCTTCCATTTTTTGCTGCCATCCTCCTTCGGACCAGTGTTGTTGTTGTTGTAATTTCCGGGCTCGTCAGCCTAGATGGCTATATGAAGCACATCAACCATCCAAAGTCCAGCACACGTCTTCGTAGTTCGCAAGCCAGCAGCACTTCATTCAGAAAAGCCGGAATAGTCGAGAATGAGGAAGGGGCAAACTACTCGGTAGCATACTTTAAGCACTTGGATGGCATCAGTGTAATTCGACACGGCTACGCCATGCCCCCGGAAACAGAGCCCATTTGCGCCGTTAACCAGACGGATGCCAGGGGACACCTGTGGGGATCTCCATTTGATGGGGTCCGTGTCCATCGGATTTCCCACGGAGGTTGGCATCTTAGTCCCCCTTGGACCAGTGTCTACGTCTCCGCTTCCCTGATAAACAGCTTGTGGAGGCGCTGGCGGCTTTAACAAGGCTGATACATAGGTTGGACATTTTGCTGAACTGGTGGTATTTTGGTTTGGTTGCTGTTGCTGAACAGGGTAAATTCCGTGCAGCGCTTCATCAAATAAATTAGTGCTAGCCTTGATTTATGGGGGGTCAAATTTTAAATGTTCAAAAATTAATTAAAAAATTTTAGAAACCTAATCAATATTCTAATTCGAACAAATCACAGATCTTATCCAGGCCTTTCTAATGATACCAGACAAGGCTGGTTAGCATTGTCCAGTTTCGAGAGTTTTTGACACAACTCCAAAAAAGTGGAACTTTTTAAGTTTCCTATGTTTAACACATGAGACCTCAACATTGAGGTGAAAAAAATTCTGTCTGTTACAAATTTCTTTCAATTTTTAAGATTCAAAGCTGCACCTTGATTCGCACCAGTGAAACTTTAATTATTGGTGCAGAAACTTTAAACTCCTAGTCTAAATGGCTGCTGAAAGTCGCGAAAAGGAAGATTAATTGTAAATATAATGCGACTGCTTTTAATGGGTGATGTAAATAACTTAAACGTTCCAACTATTTGCCACTCCTTTTCAGAACAAAGACAAAATGAGCAGCTCTTCTGCCTATATAAACACTAGATGCGTTCTCACAGCTTATTTTTTGTTAAATTCAAGATGGTTTCATCTTCCATAAAGGCTAAAAAGCCTAAGTATAATCTCTTGCATTATGCCAAATGCTTAGTATCTTGGCACTTGGGTACAAGTATTTGTTATTATGTGAAACACTCGCAATACTTAATGAATTTTATGAAAATTAAATAATCTCCAAGGTTAAGAAACGAAGATTTACTTATTGTTTGCAATATATTTTTAACGTATTATATATAACTCCGTGTGGTGCTGTTAAGAACTTTGGAGCTGAACGCTTGATTAATTGCTTTATTGGATGCTGATTCTTCTGCATGAACAATTTCCGTTTCAAATCTGGTTTAAAAAAGGCTTGATAGTGGAAAGGTAAGAGGTTCTTTTAGACTAAATGTAGTTTTGAATGAACTGGGTATTATTAAGCCAAAAACTAAGAAATTTCCTGAAGGTGTTTCTGCAGCTATTTCTCTAATCTCATCACTTGCATTGGATACACCATACATCAGCCTGCATTATGGGTTTCTTCAAATTCCTTTGCGATCAACAAAATTTACTAAATGTAAAACTGCAGTCAGCAGATCCCCGAGAATAAAGACAAGACAATTAACGCTTGTGGACTCAGTTACTAAGAAGTGTAGCCGGCGTTGAACTGTATTGAGATTCCTGCTATGTAATCAAATCAAGTTCGGAAGTGGCTTTATTTAATAGACAGCTGCCGGAAGAAACAGACCTTATGGCGACAAAAATATTCATGGTTTGAACAGAACAAACGCTGTTGTGAGCCAGCAATTTAGGGAATATGTCTAATTGTGATTTAAGACGCAGCACTGGTTTAGCTCCTTAAATGATGATTAAATGAGAATAAGATGAGATTAAAATAAGTCAAAATGAGGATAAGTCAAGTAAGTAGTCAAATTGTCTGCAGCTATCGATAGTCAGTTCAGGTGGTGAGGTCGAGCTGTTCCTGAAGCCATTCCGCCAGGGCCATAGGGCTAGGGTGAAGATTGTCTGGGAAATACGGCACGCGCTGTTCGGCATGGAGACGGCGGATCCGGGTCGGATAGGTACACAGATGGAATCTCTAGGGCAGCCTGGGTGGTAAGATCCGAATTGACCTGATCGATATCGGACATCTCGGTGGCATTTTCGCGAGGAACCAGCGTATTAATGATGACCCGGCCAGCGCCGAAGCGCCTCAGGGCGACATCAATCAGGTCCCGAAAACCCAGGATCACACTCTCAGGAGTGTGGCCTTTGCGGAACGTGTGTCTCCTTAGCACCCCCACTTCATGAGTCAAACGAAAAAGTGCTTGATCCAAAGTCAGCGTAATTTATTGTCCATGAGTCACTCTTATATTTATTTGAGAAACTAACGGTTTTTGCACAAAAGCATAATTTTAGTTGGGGGTGCTAAAATAGCGTTTGCGAACCAAAGTCTTGATCTAGGCTTATACGATATTTAGAATTAAAGTTTACAATTTGTGAAACATGAGCCACCTAATATTTCACGAAAGCGGGTTTTATTTAAATGTAACAACTGTTTATAAATTCGAACAATTATCATTCTCATAACAACATTAAATGTACATTAACAACATAGCTATTGTCAAGCTTTTAATTCTACTGTGGTCGGGGGAAGACCGATCCGGTCCAGGAATAAAATAACAACTAAATGCTTACGGCATAGGTGTGTTGGGGGGGGGGGTGGGGGGGACCCCCGCACCCAAATGACAAATTTTGGCGACCCCCCCCCAGAGTTTCAAATTTTTGCTACCCCCCCAGATTTTTGCCCAAGAAGTGGCCAAAAATGGCATAAAATCGAAAATTTAGGGGGGGATCCCCCCACCCTCCGTCGGAAACCCCCCAGATTTTTTGCCCAGCCACACCTATGGCTTACGGGGGGTAGCGTGTATAGGTGTGGAGGTAGGCGCGGGCGGAAGTCCCACATATGGACCGGTAGTCAACTCCCCCCAGGTTTTTGCCTTCCACTTCCTTGGAAAATGTCACCAAAAATGTCAGATTTGGCCCAAAATGGCCAAAATGTAATTAAAATAGCAAAAAAGCGTATATTTTTGGCTTAAAATTACATGTTTTGGAAATCATAGAATTCTTTATCTGGAGTGTTTTCAGGTTTTCACGTTGTGCACGGAATTTCCTCCTTCCTCCGTGACGAACACCCCCCCCAGGTGTATCACCTGGTTGGGTTGGGGGGGAGGGAGTAAAAATCTGGCTATGGGGGGTCTCAGAAATCGAAAAATTTCAAAAAACTGTACCCAAACTGTACCCAATTTTCTCCCGCCCCGCCAGTTAGAACGGCAACCACACCTATGCAGCCGAGAGGAGTTATTGGAAGTGGAATCGCCTCCCCCATATTAACCAAATCCCCAAATCCAAATCTCGCAGTTTTTGCTACCCCATTTTTTCTTTTCCGATTGGATTTTGTTAAAGATTATTATTTTGGACAACAGTCGCAATTTTATCAAAAATTATTCAAACCATCGAAATCTGCCAAAAACTGGGTAAGAATCTGAAATATTGCTTTGGTTATGTTAAATTGGCTGCTATCAAATTATCGAGAACCCAGCCCAGGTGTTTCCCCCGTAACTGCGAATTAGAATGATAGACGATCAAAACATATACACATACATATATATTGTCACTCCTAGTTTTTGCTTTTGTGGGAGCTTCCTAAATTTACTATGATTTCGCCTTTAAGCTCTTTGCATACACACACATGTAACGGATAGGGCTGACACATAGTCAACCTATCTGTTACTGCTGTGTTTCTCTCTCGGTATGTCACGTGATGATCATGCCTGTCTAGACTGCTTCCTGTTTACATCTTAGTCAGTCTGTGTTATTTCCCCGTATTGTATAGTCGCTCCTCTGTATACGCTCCTTCCCCTATTTATCTGTATTATATTCCCTTAACTCCCCACAGCTATTTCTGGTGCGTTGGCCCCGGCCAACCCTGTGTAAACTGTAAGTTACATCTTGTATAAGTGTTTTGTTTGCTTGAGGGTTCAGCCCATTTTATATTATCTTTATATAATTATTACTTGTTGTTTGTTCTATAATAAAGTGTATTTAGTTAGGGTTTGTATTTCTTCTGAGCTCCTGCTAGGTAGGTAATTCTATTCTGAGTGAGTGAGAGTGCGAGTCATCTCGCCCTTAGGATCGGATCTACCCCTGCGTATAATTATCTGGCGAGGCTGTCCCGACCGTCTCCTGTAGTCGGTCAGTTATCCATCTGTGCCACGGTCTCCGCGTCCGCTACGTCTGGGCGTGGTAACGGTGTTAGTACGTAGGAAAACCTACTAGCCCCGCTACACACATATATATATGCTATTTTTGGGAAATTAATTGCAATGACGGAAAAAATTGCCTTTTCTGTTGAGACATTTCTCCTATATATATATATGTGTGTGTGTGTGTGTGTGTATATATAGGCAGTTTCTCCAAAAGCCTTTTTGGGGGAGTAGAACGAGAGGGGGGACCCCACTTGCCCAACACATTCACATGCCTAGGAAACCGAAAATTGCTATCAGTGAAGTTGAAACGTTTTAAAGCCTCCGATTGGCGGTTATCGGATGATTCGCTGTTATATTGTGTACAATAGTACACGTGGAGACACCGTTGTCTTCCGGCTAACAAGGTTATGCCCATCTTTCATGTCGTTGAAAGGCTGCCAATGATCGTCCTTTCTGCGGGCGTAGCAGACGAAATGGCCAGGCAAATAGCCGATACATGCTCGAAGAGTCAATACCGTTGATCCAACATAAAGTTCTGTGGGAAACTTTTCAAGTGAAACAAGTGATGCCCCAGGACGACGCCCTAGCAGAACATCATTATGGCTTTCTTCGTTCCCGGAAGAAATGCAGTGAACTACCAGCCACAGATGCGATGGTGCAGATGGTGCTGATTTCGTTCTCAGCCAATTGTAGTAGAATCCAATCGTTGGTGAATCTGTTTCCGCATACGTATCCATAAACGCTGTCGACGGAATCTCATTGCCTGATCGGAATTTTCGTCTACATAGCGATTCTGAATCGCTGAAAAAATCTGAGAGCTGCCCATTCATAGAAGCTGTCAGAGAATCTCGGCTTTCGGAGTGACTGAGAAGAAGATTGATGGGAACGGTTACTCTTTTCTCCGACAGAGAAGGCTCAGGGCAAAGAACGTCATTGCAGATGCTGAGATTCTCACACTGTCCGAAGTCAATGGTAGACTCCACCATTTTCTCCACTGCAATGAAGCAATCTAGAACATCCGATGAATCAGCTGAATCCATAAGTCGTTCTGCCAGAAGCTCTCCCCTTGCCTTGTAGATTGATGCCATGGACGAGTTACTGGAAACCATTTTCACGAATTCGGCGCATCGAGATTTGGAGCTGCCAACAATGACTTGATATGGCAAGGAGTCGGCCTGCGCAACAAGAACGGCTGAAATTATGCTGTCAAAGGAGCAGGTGTTTTTCAGCACTAAGGATTTCTGCTGTTTCTGTAGACGTACTTTGGTTAAAAGGTTTGCATTCTTTAGCAATCTTACAGTGACTGCTTTTGGATTGAGATCAGGATTTGGCTCAAAGTAGGTTCGGGTCTTTTTGGCAGTTGAAGATTCAGATGAGCGCCGTCGCTGCCAGGACTCCTCCTGACTTAGGTGTGCCATTTCCCTGTGTGGGCCAGAATGACTTTCTGAATTGCATAAGTGACAAATACCCTGAGCACCATATCCTTCTTCTTCTTCTGGAATTTCACAACAAATTGCGTGGACCCTTCGTTTGCAAAGTTTGCATGCATGGCTGCCATGATATGGTTGGTGACACACACAGCAAACCGCTTCCTGAAACTGTGATCCAAACTCACTAGTATCCGGTATATCTGTGGCAACAGCAGAAGCAGTAGGCTCCCGGGTTATCGAGGTATCATTCTTCTGGCCGTGTCGTGAAATCTTTAACTTCAGCATCCCACTTAAATCTTCATGAAATGCCAGAAGAAAAGCATCGATGCTGATTGGAAGCTTTTCCTTGGCTAACAAAACCCTCTTAACGTATTTGTGGTGGGACTCTACGGCGGCACTGCTGATTCTGGATTTTCCGATTTTATACATAGGAAGGAGGATTGCTGATACCATCGGAAGGTACTGCCAGAAGATCCGTAGAAACGCCTTAGGAATATCTGCAGCATGGTACGGGTTTGGAACACCCGTCTCTGGTGCTCCGGAAACAGCATCGGTTATGTCTTTGAGAATTCCGGCACCAAATTCCAGAAATTTATTCTCAATCTCAGCTTCCGTGGAACTGTCTTCGTCGTCGTCATCACGAGATTTCTCTGTAATTTCCATATCTTTCTGCAATATTGTAGTGATTTCAGATTCAATATCTTCGGAACAGCAACGAAGAACACGGTCAATGGATTCCTCAGCCAAACACAAAGACTCAGATAAAGCGGCAGTGCAGATACATCTGAAAATAGACTCTGCCTGCTTTAGAGTGGTTACCATAATTAACTGAGCGGCAGCATACAGGTAAAATCGCTTTACCTGCCTTGGCTTCCCTTTCAAGTTGGGTAGCTTTGACACCAAGTGAAGATTGTGGGCACAATCATTTCGGATCCAGGTAGGAGGAAGAGAAGATTGGGTCTCGTGAACAATATCCCAGTAATATGCGGTGTAAACATGCAATGATTGCCCGGAGAAAGCTTCACTACAAGCACCCATAAGTGCTCTGCTTTGATCGGTGACAGCAATTCTTGGAGCTGGAGCTCCGTTGAATATCCACATCTTCAACCAGTACGCAATTGCTGCTGTATGGTGGCGTTGACTTAGCATTTGTACAACTGGGCAATCTTCAGACACGCCGGCGTAATACAACATTCTGCTGCTTTTCTGCGAGGTCTCTGGAATAGGCTTAACTACAGTACCAGTAGCATCCAGCATAAGTATTCCTCCTGTCTTCCTGACATGCTGCTTGTAGAGATCAATTTGCTCTTTGGTCCAAAAGTGAACAAAGAAGCGATTGATGCCTATGTCTTCCTGAATCAAGTCAGGAGCAACCTCTTTGATCTTCATTACTGCAATTACAGAGTTAGGATCAACTTTTGTTGATTGCTTCGCACTCAGGACAGCCCGACGGATTTGGCTGGTTTTCGGAACAGTAGGGGGTTCCGTGTCACCGACATCCATAAGTTCATCGGCCATTTCATATTGGATCAAAATAGGCGAGCCAACTATAGCAGATCTAGCTTGCACGGCCTGCCGGACCATACCGGACAGCGGCCTTTTCCGGTGGTTGCTATGCTTGCCAGGCGCCCCAGAATAGATCAGATTAACAGGAACTTGGATATTTGGGACAGGCTCCTCAATTATTACCCCTTGCAGAGTACGGCCACATCCCCCAAGTCTTCCTTGCAAACCGCATGGAATTCAGCAAACATTGAAGAATTGGACCCAGTTAAGTTCACCCAATGTTTAATAAATGTCCACGTGCAAGGATCTTTCAAGACCACAGTGAGTTTCTGGGCCATTAGATGATTCCACATACCCTTTTTCAGAAAAAGTCGAGGACGTGATCCTCTGACATGATCATTTTGATATGATACTGCGGGGAAAATTGAGAGCCATTCCTTTGGAGTTAAATGGATCAAACACTCCAGAGGCTCACTGTCCAGCTCGGTCAAGTCCTCATCATCTCTGACACCCGTTTCCTCCTAAAATAATTCGATTGCGTTCATCAATAAGTATTGTCAACTAGTGTAAGAACTGGATTGCACAACCATCGAAGGAGGCTTACTCAAAACTGGGGGAATAGCGAAAGCCGGACATTTTTGAAATCTAGGGTAAAATATTATGGAGGCTTTTCATGGGGGTTGGCAACTAAGCCAGCCTTTTGATAGGGTTTTCGAAAGAATATACCTACGCCCCTACACCTTCCCGAGACTCCCTCCCATGTATGACAAGAACTATACCATGAGTATATATATGCATAATTGTTTTCTCATTTCAGGATTACGACAAATGAAAAGTCTTGTTGGAGGTGTTAAGGATAGAGTCTAACTATATATTCTGCATGCTGTAGAACCTTTTCCACTTTTTGCTGATATATATGTAGGCATATACATTACGTATACGGATGCATATATATATTTGATCTAGCACAGTGGCAAAAGTAAAACTGAACCGCAATTAATACATATACTTCATTTCTGTATCCAAGCTTATTGTTTTACGAGCGAGGGCTGATATACTGCAAGTACTGGTAAGTTACTTGAATTTGTAAATGTATGTATGTACCGCCGTTTTTGATGAGGATTGAGGCAGCATTCCCAGCAGGTTCAGTATACAGTGCTGTACTCCACGTCTGTTTTGACTTAGCTGATCATAGCACCATTTTGTGGTTACTTCTTCGGGCAATTCAGCGCGAAGATGAGTCCATGAAATGTGGGTTCGCCATGACTCCGCAATAAGAGCTCCTGTTTGGGGATCTATTTTGAAAACCCCATATTTCACTGCCAATTCAGCTAAGCGACTGACTTGAGTATCATTTGAATCACCGAATTTATTCCACACCGACGCAGTTGGCATTCTAGGACTACAGCAATATTTCATGATTATTAATATTAAATACAGAATTTTCTTACCTGGACATCGGGTACCGCAAAAAGGATTTTCCGGTTTGTTTGCCCAGCTTTTCTTAGCGAGTTTTTTCCGGTAACTTGGAAAATGTTTAACAAATAGCGGAAAAATGAAATCTGGACTAGAAAAAAATCTGTAAAATATAAGTGTTTCCGCTGCTTTCAAAGCTAAATGTATGCTTTCAAATGTATGCTACATATATACGTACATATTATATACGTATAGCCATGGGGGAAAACCCAAATTTTCGGATTTTGGCTGGAACTTTTGTATTATAAGGGCTAGCTGAACCCACCCCTCACAGGTCATTAAAATTGTCGCTAAAAATTGCTTCAACACATGACCCAGGAGGCGGGTGGGTTTTTTCACCCCATGGCAATATACGTAATATATTCAAACAGAAAAACCCCGGAGTGGGTTTTTCCCGCATATGCGAGTGGGATTTCTGCCCCGCTTGACTGTACGTATGAAAGAAAGCGTGCAAATAGCAGCATGCAAAGGTAGCATTCACATTCAATGATTATATGATAAGAAACAAAAAATTCGACCTGAATTTGCCGGCACCAGGACAACAAGGGCTCCAAGGGTTCGCACAATGCCTTTACAATGTTCACGTCAATTTGTATAGCTTGCTCCAGACAAAGTTTTCACAAAAAATCGACTGTATCGACTGTCGACTGCATACGTATATACTGCACCAAAATTGCTAACCCCCCCCCCCGAGTCAAAATGTCTAGTGATAATATGCACAGGTGAACTATGCTCACGGGGGAGGTGGAGGTGACTCGCAAACTTGTTTCCCAAAATGTTTATATGTCCAAAATAAGACCAATATTTAGTCAGAAAGTCCATACGTAATATAGGTAAAAACGTGTATTTCTCGCAATAATAAACACTTTAAGCCAAAAATTTGGACTTTTTTGTAAATTTTTGCAAAATTTGCCCAAAAATACCCAAAATTTGGTCAATTTTCTCGCCTTCGGCGCGACTACCCCCCCCCCCCCAAAAAAGTTGGGGGAGGGTTGAAAAAAGGGCTGGGAGCTACCCCCCCAACCCCCACCTTACACCTATGGCCTTGAGACATATCCCCTTCACCCTTTAAAATGGGGTCCAAACAAGAGAAAAATTGCCAAATTTTTGCAAAACCTTTAGGAATTTTTCAAAAATTTTTTTAAAAAATTGGCTGGAAATAGTTAAAATCCCTAAAAAATAGGTTTCAAAACGCAATACGAGTGGTTATGGTGGCTTTTTTACTAGATTTATGTCAAAAATAGTCGATTTTATGCCCAAAAAGGGCTATTTTTAGCTGAAAAAATTTGGATACTGTTTGCGAACAGTTTTTTCAAAATGTCCGATTTTTAGACCCCCAAACCAGATTTGGACTTTTTACTCCACCCAAACCCAAACAGGTGGTACACCTATGGTCAGCCGGTTTCAGGTGGGGTGAGGTCCGGAAAAACCGAATTTGGGGTTACAAAATTTCTCGTCAAAAATTCAGAAAAAATGGCTACTTTGCTAAAAATACAATACGTACCACTGAACTGAGCTCAACAATATTTTAACATTTGTTGTCATTCATTGAAAAAACTGGAATATTTACAAGAAACTTCAAATTTTTTTCAGATTTTGAGGTAAAATTTTTTAAGTTTTGATGGTAGAGTGTGGCAAATTTTGGTGGTTTCGGTGCCGAATTGTGCCATTTGGGGGTGGGGTCAGCCTACAAAATTTTGAAGGTGGGGCCGGAGCCCCACCATTTGGATGGGCCTGGGAATGGGAACCCCCCACCCAGGTTACACCATGATGGCGCCCCGCTGATATTGCTGAGACTGCTATTTTTCGCATGAAAATAAATACATTTTGGGTTAGCATTGGGCGGAATCTTGGGAGATAATTGCGGAGTCATATGAGAGCCGTTAGGCGTTGTTAACCCCAGATCTTCGGTACCCATATGCTGGGGAAGGCAACCCCGGCCTTTGACCACACGCAATCCAGCATAGGTGCATATACGTGTAAGTGGGGTTTAATAGTTTCCCTGGAACTTTGGGTCTGGGGGGTAAATCTTGGCCAACTTCCGAAATGTGATGGGGGTATACTCCCCCCCTAACCTCCCCCCAGAATTCGGAAATTTCGAAAAAAGACCAAAAAATGAAAAATTTTCTGTAATTTAGCCCTTTTTTCATCAAAATAAGGCTTGTTTTTAACGTTTAAGGCGTTTCCCCAGAATTCGGAAATTTCGAAAACGTCAAAAAAAAGGCCAAAAAATGAGTCCAAAAATCGTTGGGGGGGTTCGAGGGGGTAGCCAAAAGTTGGGGGTGGTAAGTCAAAAAATCTTGGGGGGGGAAAATGGGCGGGGGGTGGGGGGTTTTTTCAACCCGTTTTCAAAATCAGCTTTTTAGCGATTGTTCAGGCAAGTAATGGAATGTTAGCAATTTTTCGCTACTTTTTAGTAATTTTTTGACAAATAGGCTGAAAATTTTCAAAAATTTAGGTAGCAAATTTGAGAATTTTTAGGGGGGGTTCGGCCGACGGCCGATTTGGGGGAGGAATTGGAAACAATTTTTAGGGTGGTAGGCGACCCCTCCACCCCCCTCCCTCCCAAACACACCTATGCCTATGCCCCAGACCGACTTTTTATTTATAAACCCTTTTATTTATTTTACCCCCGGTCCCCAGACCATACCAAATACCGGTTGAAGCTTGTAGCTAGCTAAAGGTTGACTGACGTTCATCCCAATTTCAATAAAAAATGGGATAAGAAATCTATTAAAATATCAGCTTTACGTTACAAATTGATCAAGTCTGCATTGTGGCTCAAGCAACTAATTATATTAGCTGATCAAAAATACATAAAACAGTGGTGGATCAAAACTTTGGTTCGCAAACGCTATTTTAGCACCCCCAACTAAAGTTATGCTTTTGTGCAAAAACCGTTAGTGTCTCAAATAAATATAAGAGTGACTTATGGACAATAAATGACGCTGACTTTGGATCAAGCACTGTTTCGTTTGACTCATGAAGTGGGGGTGCTAAGGAGACACACGTCTTTGCGGAAGTTATTAATTCCTGCGAAAATGACAACCCAGTCGACAGATGGAGGTTTCAGATCGTCCAGCAAATATAGGAGAACTTCTTCCACCAGCGCACCACTTCGCGCCACAAATCCCATCTGCAGCGGAGCGACGTTCCGGAAGCGAAGCGCCTTAGAGTCACCCACAAAAACCACTGGACAGTTGATGACAGGTGAGGGAAGTGGCTGGCCGGGCGACATTCCGGGCAAGTTTGAGGCCAAACGTCACATCGTCCCTATAGAGGTTACACCCAGTAAGGTCCTGAGTTGGTTTCCAGACGAGACGTTGCAAGGAACACCCCGTCGACATCAGATATTCGCTCGGTTCCAGGAAAATCACCGATAGTTCTGATTATCGGCCAGATTAAACCATTCCATCAGAAGCTGGCTGTGACGCACCACCCTGGCGACGATGGAGGCGATAATGGAGGAGCAAAAGTTCCGAAAGGCAAAAGTTTTGCTGATCGGACCCTTCACCATCTCGTTACACAGATCAGCGGGATGACCGTAGACATTGATGGTTTGAGCCAGCGGAGGGCCAACCAGCATTCGAAGGACTGCGCCAACCGCTGCCGCAATAGATAGGGGACCACCGTAGCCACTGATTTCCCTGAAGACCTCCAGCGGCGTATCCCGATTGTGGGCAGGGTGCAACGGATCGTGGGCCGGTCACCAACAGCTCAGGCCGTCGGTGGCGCCCAGCAACCAGAGCAACCTGATGTGCCAGGTGTAGTGGAATTGGCACAGTGCCAAACTCCAGAGTTGGCGACTGCAGAGGAGAAGCGGCAACGATCTGCTCAGGCAGATGTTGGACTGGATCCTCCTGACCCGCAGCAAAGAATTCCTCATCTGGCGGTTGCTCAGCGTCCATCTGTAGATTTTCACTTGAAGCACTTGGTTGGACAACCACTGATGGTCAGGCTGCTGCAGGGGCTGGGTCATAGTTGGCTGAGTCAATCGGAACCTCCGAATCACCACCGGGTGACATGTCGAAACCGGTCAGGGCAGGGGCATCAACGTCCGCTTCCACGACGACATCAGCAACAACGTCCTGCAACAGTTCCATGGCGACGTCCTCCACCTGGGAGTCACCGTGTACCATAACTCCGCCGTCATCAGGGGCAGCCAGGGGAGCTATTCCCAAGACCGCGTCCGTAACATTAAGGTCGTCGCTGTCGAGGTGGTCGTCATCATCCGACAGCTCAATGTAGTCCTGATCAGGATCGAAGCTCATTGCTGCAGAATAAAAAATAAAATAAAAGCGTAAATCAAATTATTACCTATAACAAACAAAACAAATAAAGATTAAGTGCAAAAAAGTAACGAAATGGTGTTGTATCAAACAAAATAATTGTCGCTTAGGCAACCTAACTTAACTTAACAATAACTTAACCTAACTTAGTAAACTGTATCAAATAAATCAATATAGTAGGAATAACTAAGCCAACAAATACTACATTTAATTGCTCATGCAATAGAACAATAATCACACGCCTTAGGAACAACTTTGCAAAACATTGTCAGATCAGTCGTGACACAAAATTACAAATGTACACATATTATTGAAACAAAATGAAACATGTTACAATTCTAACAATAATTCATTTAGGTTTCTTCAGCTTCGTTTCCATTCTGGTCCGATATCGGTGGGGCAACCGGCTTGGAACCCAAGGTCAGCGCAACAGACGCGATCTGTTAACATGGACCTTCTGGGGAGCCTTCTGTGGTTTCTGACAATCAGAGATGAGGGCATTAGGGCTTCTCCGTTCCAGGACACGACACGGGCCATGCCACAAGGAGCCAACTTGTGGGTCTTCCCCTTGAGGGTTATGAAGGAACACCAGATCTCCAGGGTACAATTTAGTGATGTTGACATCGCGATCATAGTAACGCTTTTGGTGTTCCTGCGCATCCTTGGTGTTCTGCTTTGTATTCTCACAAGCAGAATACAATTTCTTGGCAAGGATACGACCATAGTCATCATTCTCACAGTAGTCGGGGCGATTGGGGATTTGAAGGGACACGTCTATGGGTAGCAGAGGATGACGACCATAAAGGAGAAAGAATGGCGCTAGTGCGGTACGCAAACAGGACCAGCGGTATAAAGACGTCCCAATCACGTTGATTGGAGCTGACATACATTGACAACATGGTAGTGATGGTTTTGTTGAATCGCTCAACCAGGCCATCACATTGAGGGTGATAGGATGTAGTTTGAATCTTCCGGGTATTAGTGGGTCGGCAAACTTCGAGCATCATAGACGATAGGAACGAAGTACCTCTGTCGGACAGGAATTGTTGCGGAGCACCATATCGGTAAACTATGTCATTGACAAAGATATGCACAAGCGTTTCACTTTTGGTGTCGGCCAAGGCAAATGCTTCGACCCATTTAGTCAGGCACTCTGAGAATACGATTATGTATTTCATTCTGTTTTCAGTCATCGGTAGAGGTCCTGAGATATCAACAGCCATCCGTTCAAATGGAGCGTTGACAGGAATGGACACCAACGTAGCTTTCAGCTTGCGCTGTGGACCTTTCTTGGTTAGACAAGCCTGACAACTCTTACACCACTCTTCCACATCTTTCCCCATATTAACCCAAAATTACTTCAGTCGAAGTTTGTCCAAAGTCTTCTTGTGTCCAAGATGACCTCCAAAAAGATCATCATGATACGCTTCCATCAGTTCCTTTTTTAAGTCCTCAGGGACAACTACTTTTTTCATCACCATCTCCCTTGTACATAAGGGTGTCGTTCTGGAGAATGTATCTTCGCGCATGACGTTGAATCTTGGTGCTCAGAGCTTCGTCGTTGGATGGCAGAGATCCATCCTTGAGAAAACGGATCAAAGGGGTCAACTGCTCGTCAGCGTGCTGTCTCACCGACAGGCTTTCATTGGCCAAGTCTTTGTGCTGAGGGCATTCAACCACTGGCTCAAGCACGTTAACCATTCCGACTACACCATCGGCTGGTACAGGGGGGACGCGACAGAGCATCAGCATTGACATGAGTCTTTCCTTGCCGGTATCTGACGGTCATATCATACTCTTGCAAAATCGTCTGCCAACGGGCAACTCGTCCAGACGGACTGGTCTTCGTGGATAATCCGTCACAATGACAAATAATGTTCGACCGTACAGATAAGGCCTAAAGTGCTTGACTGCTCAAACAACAGGCAAGGCTTCCTGTTCCGTCACGGAGTAGTTTCTTTCAGTCTTGAGCAAGGAACGACTAGCATACGCGACCGGATGTTCGGCTCCATCCTTTTCCTGAGACAGCACTGCGCCCAATCCATAGCCACTGGCATCCGTGTGCAGGATGAAAGTTTCGTTAAGATCCGGATAAGCCAATACTTTGGCGCTAGTGAGGTTATCCTTGAGGAGCTGGAATGCCTGGTCACAGGCAGTCGTCCAGCTGTACGTGACTTGCTTAGTCATCAGCTTGTGGAGGGGCGCCGCGATCTTCGCGAAATTTTTGACGAAACGGCGGTAGTATCCGGCTAAGCCTAGAAGCCGGCGAAGTTCAGTCAAGTCCTTAGGGGCAGAATATTCCTGGATCCTAGTGATCTTAGCAGGATCTACAGCCACGCCGTTTCGACTGACAATATGACCGAAGAAAGCGACTTCTGGTTTTGCAAACTCACATTTAGGACCTTTCAGCTTCAAGTTTGCCTTTCGCAGACGTTCGAACACTTCTCCCAGATAATCCAGATGACTATCAAAAGTAAGTGAGAAGACAATGATATCGGTGACAAGGCACTTCTTCCAAGTAATTCTCGCAAGGGACACTCCATGAGTCGCTGAAACGTAGCCGGGGCATTGCAGAGTCCAAATGGCAACACGTTGAACTGATACAGACCTGAAGTTGAAGTGGTGAATGCAGTCTTCTCCTTGTCCCGAGGATGCATGCCAATTTGCCAATAGCCAGATGCCACATCCAAGGTCGTGAAATATGTGGATCTACCTAGGCAATCGAGAATCTCGTCGATGCATGGTAGCCATGATCGATAGGCAATATTCCAAGAATACATAGGAAGAACATGCACGGCATCCCATATCCAGGCAACATGAATTGGACTCGTCTCCGTCGATACCACGGAACTCTTCCTCTTCCGCGTCCAGCTCTAGAACCTCGATGAAAACCTCTTGGAACAGGCGGTGCCGATTCGGCTACTGAAAGAGCAGGCTGCGTTAGTTCCTCACTTGCAGCTGCGGCTCCTTCCTCAGAGAGAGGAGGTACAGAAGCATTAGGAGCAGGGGGAGTAGGCAGCTCATCCTCCTCAACCGTTTGGTCACCGCTAGCAGAGCTCCTTCTGCTGGTGATGAAGCTGGAGGCGGTGGTGTTCTGGCGTCGCGTTCTGCTTGCATTCGAATTTCAACAAGAATTTCTTCGCATAGTTCCAATGACCTCGCTCTTGGTCCATACATCACAACTATATGCACGCCTTCTCGAGGTTGACTGGTCTCGTAGGAGACAACTCCGAAGTGGTGAAGGAGTTTCTTTCCAACATCTGTATCAAGCAGTTTGGTGATTTCCTCGTCAATCAAAACTGTAGTTTTATTTTCCAACTTCTTCTCTGCTGGCAAATGGTTCCGACTCTGTATCTGAGATAAGGTCTGCATTAAGATCATCTAAGTCTGAATGCACCGAAAACTGGGAGTCATCAGACATGGACTCCTGAAGGTTGGCAAGCCGACGGCGTCGGTTTTCCTTTCGTCGCTCCGTGATCTCGTCTTCCGAGTAGACACATTCGGTTGGCAGTTCTTTCTTCACCAAGAACCAGTTTCGAAGCTGTGCAAGGAAATCGCCAAAATGATTTTGTCCTTGCCATAGCTCTTTCACCCGACGGGAATCCATTTTGCGGAGACCAATTCCCCAAGATTGGTCGCTTGGGTTGCAGTTCACAAGCAGTTTCCCTTCTGTTGCCAACAACTTGTCCAACAGATGCTAGTTTTGGGAGAACTTTAAGAAGTTAGCATCCCACAAGGCATACCACGCGGCAACGTCCGTCCTCCACTGCCAGTCAAAACCATCATTAGATGGACATGTATCGGCTAGCTTGGCAATCTTCAGCGAATTATGCTCACGCATAATACAGGCAGATCGTTTCCATTCCCGGTAGAATTCCGCTTTCCGTTTGGCATAGAGTTGCATAGAGCAACAGTAAACAATCTCGTATTCCCTCAGGGGAGCTTTGTAGAGATTTGACAACTCGTCGTACTTTCCTCCAAACAAGTAGATGCTTCCACGGCTCATTCTCTCAGGGGAGTCCGGTTCCTTCTGGGCAAGCCATACTTTGTTGCAGTCATAGCAGTAGCCGACTTCCGGAAATCCACACTCTTCTTTGGCTTCTCGCGCTCGGGCTTCGGTGACGAAAGTTTTCTGTTTCCACAAGATGGACAGCAAAAATGCCAGTTCTGGTGCTATGGCACTGCGGCACCAGCATTACTACCAGAACCTGACATTGAATTAAGTTCTGACATATTAATTAAATTATCAGGAGTCCTGAAACTAGAATCAGAAGTTAGTATATTACAATACTGAAAATTACTTACTTCATCTTCGGAGAAGCCTTGGAAGCCAGAGGGTTCTTCGTATTTCCAGACAGGTGGTTCGTGCTCCGGCTGGTAAAAATAGTCGTCCTCCGTGATAGCATTAGCTCGAGTTATCGGCGGCCGCGAGCGATCATTCGCTTGGTTAGGCCGAAAACTGGAACTAGCCGTGTTTCTGTTTCCTTGTTCTCGAGTTGTCCTTGCGCTGCATCTGGAGCGGATATGATCAGGGTGTTTACAGTTGTCGCATATGGGTCCACTATCAGAATTAGTCTCGGTCACTAGGTCCTCTTCTGGAGCCAGACTTAGGCTGGTCTCTGGGCCGCTGATTCCAGTTTGATCTTCTAGGGGCTCCTCTGTTGGCATTCTTCAGAGACTCCACCTGACGCGTCAAATCCTTAATCAGACTAAGAATTTGCTTTGTATCAGTGGGATCATTCCCTTGAGGCGTGCTCATATTGATAGGTTGTGCTATCAACTTACCTGCACCAGATACTTTGTGTGGTGCCATCTGAGTCTTGAGTTGTGCGAGTTCATTAGACAGATCCTGAGCCATGCTAGCCAGTTCCGTCGAGTCAGGCTTTGATCCAAATCCAGGAATTTCCACTTTCCTGTAGGGGCTGCTGTTCCCTTCTTTATTCAGTAAGAAGTGTGTAGACGCGCGTCAAATCCTTTCACTTGTGAAAGCGTCAGCTGTTCAGTGAGCAATAAGTTCGCCTCATGGCGCTTTGCAAGCTCAACAGCGTTTTCAAAAGTTTCCGGGTCCGAAATCAGGACCAATTGCTGAATATAACTTACCAGATTACTGATGAAAAACTCTTTCATCAGCCGTTTCTGTGCCTCCAATCCTATGCTAGGATAGGCACTCCTCACCAGTTTCCGAATGGCTGAGGCAAAATCCGATACGGTTTCTCCAGTTAATTGCTTCCGTCGATGCAGCTCCGCGCTGCTGAATTTGGCTAACTTTGCCGGCTGTAGAATCTGAGTCAACTTACTTTTTAGTGCAGAATAGCTGCGCTTTTCCTCTGGGCTCAGGCCATGGTACGCCTCCAAGACGCCTTCTCGCAAGTAGGCAGGCAGAGTCTTGGTCATCTTCTCTTCATTCCAAGAGCTGGCTTGGGCCAAAAATTCAAACATCACCATGAATTCTGAGAAGTCCTCGCCCAACCGGCCAGCGAACGGTTCCAAAACAATTGGTACATGCCTCGATGAGGAAGTCTGAAGTTTTCCAGCCTCTGATGAGTCGAGTTCTGAAGCGCTTCCACGCGCTGCTGCAACTGCCTTATGGCATTCTGCCGTTGAGTTACCAGGCCCTCCATTTCTTGCTGTGAGTTTCTTCGGTCGGCTCTCTGTTGTCGTTCACTTGGTCCAGAAGTAGGAGTGGACATACACTACAACGTCTTGCTTCACCAAAAACAAATCACAAAAGAACAAAATTTTCAGTTCGAGTTAGTTCAACGACAACAACAAAACAACAACTATACCCAGTTGCTATCACGTGATAAAATTTAATAGTTGCTGGTCAGGCTCAAGCCTTAAACATACACAATATACAAACCAGCAACTACACACAACAAAAAGTTAAAGTCAAAACCTAGACTTGGAGCCAATTCCGTGGCTGTAAAAATGAGCCCTGTTGCCAAAATCCGTGGCAGACAGACTGTGGCTGCAAAACGAGACCTAAAATCCGAAGGCCAAAATGAGGGTGTCTGCCAAGTCCGTGGCAGGAAACGGAAAAATGCAAAAAACAAAAGTGAAAAATAAATGATGGCCTATGCTGCGAGCGCAGGCAGGGTAGGAGCAGAACCTTCCCCTACCCTACTCGCAGCGCCATTTGTGATACCTGGCCGTTCCATGGCAATGAAATAAATAAATAATTACTATGTAAAATTTAATAAGTTTAATGATAGATAAATTAATAGCAACACATATTTAAGAGCACCCGTGGTGCTTCTCCAGCAGATCCAACTAAGCTGGCTTCAGCGCCTCTATCAAACAAGTCACAGCACAATATCGTCCTTATCAGAGCAGAAACAGAGTCAAACACCACCATACTTCAGCCAAGCAAACTGCAAGACTGACCTGTTTTAAAAGCACAAACTAATTTTATGCTGCAACTGCAAATTCGTGGAAATTGTTAGGAACTTGCAAGTAACATATCATAGCAGGGGAAAGCAATCCCAAAGTTCAAAGCAAAAGGCGATGGTAATGTGCAACCAACATAATTCTAAGAATTATTACTGCTGGATTATTTCAACGAAAAGTTCTAGCCAAAACACGCCAGAAAGATACAAAAACCATGACGAAAGCTAACAACAAAACTAAGAAATGTTAAACTCAATTGAGGGGGCATCACATTTGCAACATTCTTTGGGCGAATATGTGTGCTGAATCTTTTTGTTCAATTCAATATCTTCCGCTCTTTCTGCTTTCTTGGCTTCAATGCACTGCTGAACGCTCTTCCAGCGCACATTCTCTAGTTTGAATGGCGCTATTTGGAAATTACTTAAAGAACTATAGCAATTATTGAATATAACAAACTTTTCACTATTTGAATTATCTCGACAGAATTCGTGTGGAGCAACCAATAAAGACGACATGATTTCACAAAATTGAATTAGCTAACTTAAATTCACTGATTTTTATACCTATAGATAAGCATCCATCAAGTACTTGTCAGAAATAGGATATATAAAAAAGAATTAGAACTAATTTTCACTACAATGCATTTTGTCAATGGGAACGAAACACTTGCCCTACATGAACTTGAGGGTCCGGCATTAGGTTACCTGTGTCGTTACTTAATATTACCAAGAGTACATAATATAAGAGTGTGCCACTAGGCACACTCTATGCTATTAGAGCAAAAACTATGCTCTGCTCGCCTAGGCCCACCCCCACCCGCAAATTAGACCCATCACTTCAAAGCATTTCGTGCGCTAAGTAACAAATCTAAGACAATTCTTGGATGATGGTTCAAATCTCATAAGTCCTTTGCTTCTGGAATTAGCACAAACCTTTGCTGGTAGACTTAAACTACAATTTTGTGTCAAAGTGAGATTTGTCAAAGCAGTGAATGAAAGTGAATCCATTGAAGTGTATTTCAACAGTCAACAGCAGCGATAGTTGAGAATTGATTCAGTTGCAATTGGTCAGTGTTTGACTGTTTCTTCTGCAGAAATTGATCGCAAAGTTGATGAATTTTTGTGGCTCGGTTCAGGTTGGGTCATAGATTTAGTACTGAATTGTGACATTGATGTTGCTAAATACGATCCTTTAATTGAATCTTCTCATTTCCCATTTCCAGTTAGCATAGCTGCCAAAAAGCAGTTATTAATCCTAAAAATGACGATGGTTACTGCTTTGTTTGGTGCATACTAGTCCACTTGTATCCTGTGACACATCATCCTGAACGTTAGCCATTATCTGAAATACAATCCAACTCTCGATCTAAAAGAAATCAATTTTCCTTATTGATCAAGTCCCAATATTTGAAACTTCCAACAACATCAGCATTAATGTATTTGGAGTAAAGATCATATTTCCCCCTGTATATCTCTGACAAAACTTATAATAACCATGTCAATTTATTGATGCTTACCAACTCTGACACTAGAGCTGTTCATTACTGCTTAATTAAAGATTTGAATCGTTTATTAAGTCAACAAACCAAACATCAGCACAGAAAGTACTTTTGTCAAAAGTGTTTACGACACTTCTCATCGCAGGAAAAGTTGTCGAAACATACTGCAGTATGCTCCAACAAGTTGCAGAGAATCAGGCTACCTGAGGAAGGATCTGTGTTACAATTTACAAATTGGAATAAAACATTGAAGCTTCTATTTAGTTATTTATGCTGACTTTGAATGCATTCTAGAGCCTATTCTTTCTTGTTCTCCATCTCCAAGTACTTCGTATACTTGTGAATGTCAACGACATACACCATGTGGTTATAGTATCTTACCAGTACTCCATTGTTGCTCCAGAAAGATTCAGACAACTGGCGAACAAACGACAGAATGTGGAAAGGATGTAATAGTTCAGTTTCTGAACAAGCTCCTTGATATAGGAGAATGTTACCAGAAAATGTCAATGAAAGTTTTAAGGAAATTTCAATGACATCTTATGATTGGAAATTGTTTCATCAACAAAACCATTGTCATATTTGTACGCAACCATTTAAGGGGGGGGTCCACCATGAAAATATTTATGGTCACGGATTTCGCTCATTTTTACACAAAGTGTAGCCACACATGTTGTACGTACCAAGTTTAAATATTGAGTTGTTTCATCCATGTCTCCACGAGTTACGAGCTATCAACTGCTTGCAATTGTAATAATGGGCGAAACGAGGGCACCGCTTGAGACAAAGGCAATTTTCCTTATACAGTCTTCGATTTTGGAGCTTCAATGGGGTGTACATTTGAAAATTGATCTAAAGAATTAATTTTGTCCCGGTGTTGGCAGGCTAAACATGATTTCATGCCTTTTTTAACGACATTTAAGGAGCAGCAAGGCCAATGTTGAGGTTAGATAACAAAACCTTTAACAGCCATTAACTTCAATTTGGTGCATTTGCGGACCATAGCCCAAGAAGAAGAAATGTTCCCCGCATTAAGAGCTTTCGATTGATGTCAAATTTATCAAATTTTGAGAAATGTGAAAAAATCGATATTTTTGCTATATGGGTACCAGTCCGACAGATTGGGATGCAGCGACCACGTTGGGCTATTTAGATGGAATAATTTTAGTCAACACTGAACTACAGCCACCAGAAATAACGAGATATTTTGGCATTTGGTAGCTGCTGATTGCAATGGTCTCACCTTAATAGGCAAAAAATCGAAAAAATTCAAAATTTTGGTACAATATCAAATTTTTGGTGACAAAAAATCTCGAAACTGGGCAAAGATTATGAGCATCATTTGGTATTGTTAGAAACGTCTACTTATATACTGTGATTTGTTGGAATCAGATTTTTTAGTTAGGCCTTTTAATTTATGTAATGCTTGATCAAATTTGAAACACCCCAGTTTTCAACAGCGAAAAACGTCAAATTTTACAGTCAGCAAGCTTCAAAAATTAATTTAAAAAATTTAAAGGCCTAAGTGGCCTAACCCAAAAATCTACTTCCAACAAATTAAAGTATACAAATAGACGTTTCTAATGATACCAAATTATGCTGACAATCTTTGCCCAGTTTCGAGATTTTTTGACACCAGTCAAAAAATTGAAACTTTTCTAGTTTCCTATCTTTAACACATGAGATCTCAACTTTGAAGTGAAATTACTCATTAACCGTAAAAGATCCGACTTTAATTTCAAAAACTCGTTAAAATATACCATTCGGAGAACAAAATATGTGAAAATGAGCAAAACCGGAGTTGATCGAAAAATCGGCCAAAAATGGACCCCCCCCCTTTAAGCTAATGTGAACAGTCTGACCAGCTGCCATTTTTGATGGCTCGGTGGCAAAACGGAAAAGTTAGAGATCATTGTCATATTTGTGGGCTATTTAGAGGAGCAGCGCACTCTATATGTAACCTATAATACAGTCTTGGAAAAAATGTAGCAGTGGTATTTCACAATCTTCGGCGTTATGATGGGCATCTCATAATACAGAAAATTGGTGAAGAATCAAATTGGAGAAATCTTTAGATAGAATGTATTCCTAAAGGACTCAAAGACTACATATCATTTACCATTAGTCTTCAACACACATGCCCTGTTTCGCTCCCAGGTGGGACAACAAAGGATACTCCCTGTACTTGGAGGATAAAGTTTGTTGATTCTTATCAGTTCTTAAGTGCTTCCCTTGCCAAACTTGTTACTAAATCTTTGTACTCAAGGGTTTAACAGTTTTGGCAATCTGAAATCGAAATTTCCTAATGATGAAGACAACAATCTGTTTACTTCGCAAGAAATTTACTGCTATGAATGCATGGACAGCTATGCTAAATTCAAAGAAAACAGTTTACCCTCTAAGGATTAATTTTTCAGCTCAATTAGTTCTAGTGGAATCAGTGATATGGACTATGAACACGCACGTGTAGACTGGAAGCATTTTTACTGCAAAACTCTTGAAGACTACCACAATTTATACCTTACAACCGATGTTTTATTGCTTGTTGATGCATTTGAGAATTTCAGACAGTTTGCATTAACAGCTTCAATTGGATCCTGCTCATTATGTAAGTCTGCCATCCTTTAGTTGGGATGCTTGCTTAAAGTACACCAATGTTCAATTAGATTTGATCCCTGAACCTGACATGTACGTATTCTTTGAAACTGGAATAAGAGATGGTGTCTCTAGTATATCTCACTGATACGCTAGAGCAAACAATCCTTACTTAACCAACTATAATCCCAACGAAAAAACTGCTTATATTATTTACCTGGATGCCAACAACCTGTATGGCTATGCAATGAGTTGTTTTCTTCCCGTAGGGAATTTTGAATGGTTGTCAATGGAAGCAATTGCATGTCTTGACATTAGCTCAGTCTCAGAAACATCTGATACTGGTTATATTTTTGAAGTAGACTTAACTTATCCAGAATATTTGCATGTCAGTCACAATTCTTATCCACTTGCCCCTGCACACTTGAGCGGGAGAGATGTTTTTTCGATTTTGTCGAGCTCTCGCTGATAGTATTAAGCTATCTCCAAGCAACGCTAAGAAGCTTGTGCCAAACTTGAAGGACAAGGAAAATTATATTGTTCATTATCGGAATTTACAGGTGTATATTTAGGTGTTTAGGACTGAAAGTTTCAAAGATCCATCGATGCCTGAAATTATTTCAAGGACCTCGGATGAGTTCATACATACAATTTAATACGAAGATGAGAAAGGCTGACTTCGAAAAGGATCTCTATAAGCTGCTTAATAGTACCGTATTTGGTAAAAATTTGCTTATTAATATACGTATAAATTACTGATTAGATGCCTTAGCTATGTCCATTGTTGTTACAAAACTTTTAGTACAAATGTGCAATATTTAAGGTAAATCAATGGAATCTGTGCGAAATTATGTTGATGTCAAGTTGGTGACCAAACAATCTCGGTACTGAAAATTGATTGCTAGTCCCTATTATGAATGCAGTGTTGTATTTAACAAAGATCTGATTGCTGTGAAAATGAAGAGAGAAGAAGTTTTCCTGAATAAGCCGATTTATATTGGGTTCACTGTGCTTGATCTATCCAAACATTTAATGTACAATTTCCATTACAGCTTTATGGTTATTACTCATATGGAAATAATCAGCAGTTGCTGTTTACAGATACCGACAGTCTGATGTACCTAGTTTATACAGATGATATTTACAAGGATATACTGGTGAACCAGGACCTTTACGACACCAGTGATTACGATGAACACCATTTCCTTCATTCCACAGCAAAGAAGAAGATGGGTGTGATGAAGGATGAAACTGCAGGCTTGCCAATCTTAGAATGTTGGTTTATGATCTAGGATGTATTACATACCTCTAGACAACAACACGGAAAAGAAACGGTAAAAGGCATTTCAAAGAGTACTGTTCAAAAGCTGCTCCGGCATTTTGATTATTTGAAAACTTTAAGAGAGGTAAGTATTTCACGACATAAAATGAACTTTATTAGAAGCTCTTTGCATGTAATATTATCAGTAGAACAAAACAAAGTAGGATTATTAGTATTTGATGACAAACGATTCATAATAGTAGATGGCATTCACACCCGTGCTTATGGATATTCTAAAAATATGTAGATGCGTGGGCTATCTTTTTCATACATAACAACAGTTGTAACTGGCAAGTTCAGTCATAGCAAATTTAGAGATTGTGTTGTTGACAGAACTTGCCAAGCTGCCAATTCAAGGTACATCAAATTCAGCAGGATTCGATCTTTTTAGTGCAAGATCATGCGTAGTGCCAGCAAATCTTGGTCGCGTTTTGGTACAAACTGACATTGCAATTAAGCTACCAGATCATTGTTATGGTCGCATTGCTCCTAGATGAGACCTTGCTTTGAAACATGGTATACATGCTATGGGTGGAGTTATGGAAGCTGATTATCGAGGAAATGTTGGTGTACTGTTTGTGAACTTCAGTAGCACAGATTTTCTTATAAATGTTGGCGATAGAATTGCTCAGCTAGTTTGCAAGCGTTACTGCACTACTAATGTAGTTGAAGTTGTAACTTCGGATGCTACTCAGCGTGGAGACAAAGGATTTGGGTCAACTGACAGCAAGAAATTTGAACCTACAAGCAATAAGCTGAAAATATATCTGTTGACTCTTTAATGGATGACGTTTTAATGAAAGAAGTTTATAATAAAACACTGTAAGTATTGCTAACTAAATGCCTTTAGCTATTATTCATCCATCATGTAGGGTAGTTAAGGGATTGAATAACCTGGAGTACAACACTATTCTGCTCTTGGAACCATTTTCCTTATTTTCACTGTACTTTCATACGGTTTTCACTGAAGTGAGGATTGGAAAATGCTTCACAGTTCTTAAAATTTTAGAAATCTTATGTTTAGAAATTCAAACAAGACTCAATTATTTTTGAATTATTTGTGCCTGCTTTTGGAAGCACTTATTCCAGCAGTTGTAGAAAGGGTTGAATTTACTGAGTATAATTCAAAATTGTCTTTCCGCCAAGCTTTGAAATAGAAAATTCATACTGCGTGAAACCAAACACGAGTAGTGATTATTGTTATCTCATCATGGAAGAATTTTATAGCTTAGTCGCAGAAGAAATGAATATCATAAACATGCATTAATCATCTGATCAAGTACAAATTTAGATCACTTTGATATTAGTAGACATTAAGGATACAACATTATACCATTCTCTCATTCTGCCATGGAGTGTGTAAATCGACAATTTGGTGTTGTTCCGCAACGAAATGAAAACAGAGCCTGTAGTAGACTATCTTGTCGAAAATCAAACAGCGGATGATATCAAATTCAAATCATTACATTATGCAAATTTTGAACTTTTGTCTAGAAATCAACGAGCTGGACCGTATGCTGCTGCTTTATTTCATGAAGCTATTTTCAAATCTGGACAGTATGACCTTTTGAAATTATTGCCTAAGTCCGATCCTGCTCTAATAAGAGAGTTCACTTAGAAGATTTATTCGAAGCTGGAGAAATTAGATCAACAGAGCAACGAACTTTTCCAACGATGCATGCTGCTGTTGATGACGTTGTCATGGTACTGGGCTCGAAGGACTGTGATTGTAAAAATGTGAAATTTATACGATGGTTAGGAAATGTTCCTGCAAAACATTGGCAGATACCTGAATGGTTAATTGTTCCTGAAAATCATTTGAATTGCATCCATTAACATTTTAACATTGTATCAAGTTTTATTTTTGAAAATAAACGATTTGCTTGTGTAATTTTCTTATAGAAGCCCTAAATCGATAGAATAAATCAACCTAGGAAATACAACGGATGACCTTGACCTAAATTGAGAGATCAGGGTGTGGAATACAGAGAATTTAGTTAAAAAACCTTATTTTTGGAGCAGAGAAATTATTCGATTCTAAGTAGTCTAGATTTTTAAGAAATCTCAAGAAGAATAGGCCATTTCAGAATTTAGTTGGATTACATTCCATTTGAAGAATGTGAGAAATGCAGTAAGACTGCATTCCATTTTGAGGAATTAGGGTTGTGTTCGAGGAAGGCATGGCATTTGAGGAATGCAGTAGAACTGCATTCCTCAAATGGCCCAGAGTTGCCATAATGTTACTACTCCCAGCTTTTTACCAAATATTGGGCTCTAATTGTGGAAAACTGTCTGTAAATTTCGAGGGCTTTGGTTTTCTGGTTAGTGTGCTAGCAAACTTGCTGTTAAGAAAGAACCCTTATTTTTATACCTGAAAACCTATCTAAGCGCAGTTAAAATGGGGTCAAAAATTTTTTGTCTCCGATTTTGCCAAGGTGCGTATATTTGACCTGCCCAATCCGAATATGAAATCCGTTTTTTGATATGACGCTTCCTTCGTTCAGTATGCGTTTACAACTGTCTTAGAGATTTTTGGAGCTATCGCGATCAATACTTCGAGAAATCAATCTAGCATTTCTAAACATTGGAGCGACGTTTACTGACTTAGCTTTCTGCACATCTTGGTACACTCACTGGCCTGTAATGCGCAAAGTTTCAGCCGATTCTACCACAGCACTTTGGAGTAATTGACTCACATCTTCGAAATGGCACCAAATAACAGCGACAATATCGGTAATGTAATCTAGCACAGCGAACGCAGAGATCACTTTTTTGTACAAGTTAAGGCAGATACTTGGAGTATTAATTGGAGAAAAGTTGGGTTCATTTCGTAAACCACAGCTCATTAGACATTAATTAAGCTCGATCCGTACAGACCTACAACACCCAATTTTTAGCACTTTGACTGTATCGCATAGAAAAGAATACAGTGGTCTAGAGATTATTTTACATGATATCAAAGCACTATATGTTATAACTATTCTGGAAAATTTGGGTAGTGTACAGGTCAGTAGGTTCAGCAGGTTCACCGATTCAGCAGGTCAAATAACCCCTATACGCACCTTTTCGGCAAAATCGGAGACAAAAAATTTTTTGACCCCATTTTTACTGCCATTAGATAGCGTTTCAGGCCTAAAAGTAAGGGTTGTTTCTTAAATAAATAGCAGGCTAGAGGCTGGCAAAGTTTCAATGAATTAACAGTCCTGTTCTGTTCAGATTTTCTGTTATTTAAACCATAAGAACCTCCGCAGAGCTGGTTGATGGATTTAACATGTTTTATTTCTTTCTTAACACATTTTATTTGTTTCAAGAAAATATTTAGGGTTATTGCCTGATCTGAACTGTGACTAACATGTGTCTATCATGATGTTGCTTCGCGCTGCAGTTTGTAAAGAAATACGTCAATAAAGGAACAAACACTACATGAACACTAACATACAGGTCAATATTCCTCTATTGAGTCATTCAGATTAGTGATGTGGATCGGATCGGATCGACAAATTTTCGGATCGAATCTTCAGGATCGGATCGGCTTAATCCTTAATTAATACAACTAGATTCCAGAAATGCGCCCTGTTTCCGGAATTCACGAAATCATCCCTGTCTAGGAACAATGAATTCTAGAATTGGCACAATTTCAATGATTATTGGGTCCAGTTCATAATTAGCTTTTAAATCATAACCTATATTCAAATGTAAAACCATGCAGCTGGAGCAGCTCAATTCGATCGGGGCTACAAAATCTTAAATATGCTAAGATTTTGACGAAATCATATATAAATTAAATAAGTAATATTAAATAAGTTTTGAAAAAGTTAAAACCTAAATTTAGCTGTGGAGTAGACGGAATTCCGCAGTGGTTTTTGAATAAATTTGCTGATGACTTAGCATATCCACTGTCAAAATTATTTACTGTATGCTTTGAACTATCAACGATTCCTGAGGAATGGAAAATTGCAAAAATTGTGCCTATACATAAAAAAGGTGATAAATGTTGCGTAGAAAACTACAGACCAATCAGCTTACTATGTGCTTGTTCAAAAGTAATGGAGTCTATTGTAGATGAAGTGTTGTCATGTTTTCTTAATGTCCATAGGCTTGTGTCTGATAACCAGCATGGTTTTAGAGCCAAAAGATCAACTGTTAGTCAAATGTTGGCAACCTTAAATGAATGGACTAGTGCACTTGAAGCGAAAAAGTTTATCGACGTACTTTATTTAGACATAGCAAAAGCATTTGATTCGGTATCTCATGCAAAGTTGTTAATTAAATTAAAAGGTTTTGGAATTTCTGGTAAATTTTTGAAATGGTTTGAAAATTATTTGAAAGAGCGGAAGCAATATGTGCAGATTGGTGCGTCAGTATCTGACGCAGTGCATGTTTTTTCTGGTGTTCCTCAAGGAAGTGTCCTAGGTCCGCGTTTGTTTACTATATTTATGAATGATATAGAGGAATGCCTAACATGTATGTCAGCAAAAATATATGCGGATGATACTAAATTTTATCTTGCCTCAAATGATCCAATTTCTTGCAATTTTGTTCAGACTGATATTAACTGCATACTGAAATGGGCTCATAAAAATCAATTGAAAATTGCTTTTCAGAAATCAAACTTGATGTATTTGGGATGTAACAATCCCAAACATGTTTATTACTTTGATAATGTACAAATTGAAACAAGTAATTTTATGAAAGATCTTGGTTTAACTGTTACTTCAAACTTAAAGTCGTCTATGCACTGTATAAATGTTGCAAAAACGGGGCATGTAATGGTGAATATTTTGTATCGAAACTTTAGTTCTACAGCAGCTAATTTTTTGGTTAAGCTATATACAACATATATACGCCCGAAACTAGAGTATGGTAGTGAAGTTTGGAGTCCTTATTTGATCAAAGACATCGAATTAATTGAAAAAGTTCAACGAAATTTTACTAAGCGCATTCCAGGTTTCTCTAAGTATTCATACCTAGAACGGTTGAGGATTTTAAGATTGGAAAGTTTAGAGGAAAGGCGTTTGCGCCGTGACTTAGTTATGGTTTATAAACTAATTTATGGTTTGGTTGATTTAGATTTTACACAATTTTTCTTGTTTAATACTGTGGATATAACTCGAGGCAACAGTATGAAATTAGTGAAACGCTTTAATCGCCTAGATATAAGAAAGAATTTCTTTAGCGAAAGGATTGTGCAATATTGGAATAGTCTGCCTGAAGACATTGTACTATCAGTTTCGGTCCATGATTTTAAAAGTCGACTCGCAAATGTTAAGTTTCAGAAGAGTCAAGAGGGTCGGGTTAATGTAGTCGATGTTCGGCCCATCCCGAACCTCATTAACCAGTGATTTGTGATTTAATGTGAACTCGTGGTGTTAATTGTTACTATGCTTTTTATTATGTTTCTCTTTTACAGTATTCGTAATCATTGTTGGTTGGTTAATAATAATAATAATAATAATAATAATAATAATATCTAGCCAGTCGTTCACAGTACATTCTTCAACTGTGAATTGAGCCTTTTTCATCTAACTGTGCCCTGAAACTTTAACTTGCTCTAACTTTCAAATACTACATGATTCAAACCCGATATGCAAGCTATTCTAAATCTGCAGTTCAGGACGATTCTAAATATATATGTTGTTGGGGCTTGTTCTAAAGGTAAGTTTTCAATAAACGACCGTAGTTTGTGACACACTGTGGTCGTACATGCGCGTATACACAAATGCGTCCGGGGATCTTGCAGACCATCCACTTCTAAGCAAATGCACTTGGGTGAAAAACTTCCATCTAACTTCAGTCAACGCTCCTAGTAGTTTAAAACTGAATAGTTAAAATTTTTTAATCATACCAGAATAGTCAGCGGTACTGAGTTTAAAAAGTGAAGCAAACTGTCCAAAAATTCATTAGCAGATAATATTAGAGAGAAATTCCATTTGATTGTTTTTATATATACGTATAAAAATTCATTTATCCAGAGAAAGAAAATAAAACAAAAATTTAACAACAAAAAATTCAACATTTGAACAAAATCCAGATGAAAGATTTTGTAAATTTACACAGAATTTTAAAATCCCTGTTTAAAAATGTATTCCTGTGTTCACAATAGTAAGTAGCTACATAAAGTTTGACTATAATGGAATTAATAAAATGAAATATTAAAAGTAACCTAAAATCAGCTTTAAAGGGGTTTCAAAATAATCAAATCACTAGGACGAATTCTCATGCCATGGAACTGCAAGGAAAAGCGAAGGTCATCAACATGGAATGTAATTGTCGAATAATGTCCAAGCAATAATTGTATAGATTATCATGTTTGTTTAGCTAGAGTTGCCAGTATTCAGTAGAAATCAGGAAATTCACCAATTGGGTCAAGGTTCACATTCAATTAAGACATTAATACTAGTTTTAAACGCGATTTTAAGTCTAATTAAGTTCTACTAACGCGTGACTACTAATGATACTAACCCGAGCAAAGGTGGAAGAGGGATATTTCAGTCCTAACCCCTTCGGTTTACCATCCCTTTAGTAAATGGAGTTGTTACCTCCACACGAAGATAACAATCAACAACTAAACTAAATTTAGGTGAATCAGTGAGTACCGCCTTTAGTAGTCAAGTATAGCCCTCCCTGTAAAGATAATTTAATTACCAATGCTCGTATGTTAGTCAGCAGGAAGTCATAAACCTGAAACACAAAGTTTATGTGTATAATTGAGACGAAAATTAGTCGTTAGATTGCCTATAAAATGGAAATGTACATCTAAAACAACAAATATTGGAAGATGGTTCAATATTGAGTGCAAAATAGCTAAGTACGTAGTTAGGTAAGGTTAATTAGTAATAATTATACGTTAGCTAGGTAATAATTAGATAATTTTGATATTTTTGGTCGAAAAATGACTTGGGCTCAAATGAAAGAGAATTTGATTCTGATTTGAAAAATCCAAACCCGACTTTTCAACTCCAAATAATAAGAAAGTTATGAGAAGGAAAATGTTTTTATAAGATTACTTTTCGTTTCGTAATCTTATCACTCCAAAAAGGAGTGTTCTAAAATTGGTTTTCTTTGCGTTAGACTTAAGTCAAACCTTTTTTCCTTTTCATTGTCTGGGAGGTTGTCTACCTCCCAGACTACACCTGAGTCAGGTGTTATTCCCCTATCCTTTCTTCTTTCGTCTCTCTCTCTACTAGGCCTTTTTCTTCTGGGCCTAGCAGTTGTCCTCACCTGAACTTTTGGCCGAGGACAAGGCCAACAAGAGGAAACAAAGGAAAATAGTAGAATTAGCCCAGGTCATTTGATTTAGAGGGGGCTAACTCCCCTTATTAATAATAATAATATAAATATAAGTAGCTAGATAAACGTAGATAAGTACGTAGGTTATTATGATATAATTCTCAACTTATAGAAAATTATGTTTCATGCGTAACAATTCATTAAAGTGCCGAAATTTCGCAAAACTTCCCCTTTGGTTATGTTTATGTGTTAAAGAAAGTTTCGCAAAATTTCGCCAAGTTTCGGCACCCAAAATATATCAAAAATGGGTCAGTTGGGGGGCAATAAATCCAAAATCTCATTAATTTCCACCCCCAACGGCCAGCTGGATCAGCCCGCTGCAGCGCAGCACACGGAAAAAGTGGCAAGCTTCTAGAAGGTTCTAGAATCTTCTAGAAGCTTTGCCTTAAAATCAAAGAAGAAGCGAGCTCCAGGTCTCGCTAATGACCTGTCACCGAGCTGTCAGCAAAACTGTCAGCTCGGTCCAAAATTTCATTTTTAAATCAGTGTTCGTTTGAGAGCAACCGAAAGCGGTTGCTTCCCCTTCCCTCTATGCGCTCTCCAGTGCAGTTGGTACTGCATGGGGGTTAAAAGCGCATTTCCCCGGTTAGGTTAAAATTAGAACTTTTCTGGCCTTCGGGCCAGAAAAAAAGAATTGAGAATTTCAACGAACACTTACCAAATAGGGCCGAATAGGTTTTTTATGCCTGGCCGCGAACTGAGAAAAAGAACGCTAGGATTTCAGAGGCCATTTTGGCCAACTTTTTTATATTTTTGAGGCCAATGGGCCATTATTTTTTATAGTCTGATTTCTCTTCTTTTGTGGGCCTTTGGGCCAATTTTTATACACCTTTTGTAAGGCCAATGGGCCAATTTTTGTACACGTTTTTTGGGCCATGGAGCCCCACTTTTTCTACTCGACATTTTTGGGCCTGAGGCCATACTTTTAGTTATGATAGCATGAGTAGGCCTTGAGCCACTTTTATTTTATTTTATTTCATTTTATCTTTCTCTTTATTATTATTTTATTGTTTTAAATAAAGGGACAGCTCATGTAAACCCCTCCTGTTTGATGGAGGTCTTGAGAATTGTCCCTATTTCTGTTTTTCTGTTTTTAGTACCGACACTCTCTATATGCCGAGGTTTGTTGACCTCCACCTCTAATTATTCCATTCATTTATTTTGCTATTTTTTAGTTGCATTTTTCTGGTCAAGCCACGACCAAGTTTTACTAATTTTAACAAGGTCCTTTTTGACCCTAAATTTAGGTTTAAAGTAGATTATGGGATTATTAAGCGGGGACTCAACCCCTAAGTTTGAGTTAGAGGGTCCCTTTACTACGACCCTATTTTTTATTAAGTTAGTTAACAGAAGCATTTACCCCACAGCCGGCAACTAGGAGTTGCCGGCCATATTGTTTTAATCTCAGGCTTTGTTAAGCCTTAAAAAGCATTGTTTGTAATTTGCATTGTTTGTCGTAGGTCGGTGGTAAAATAATAGGTTACTAAATTACCAGTTAAGCTTCTAAATCTGGCTTCTTAAAAATAACTAATCACATTTCCAAATAATTAATAATTAAGCGTTTAACGGGGAATGACCGGCTTCCCCACAAATTAATTTAAGTATGGTTGGTAGTTTTGTTTGTTAATAGTAGTTTTGTTTAGTAATGATTGCTTAGCAATCATTACTCACACGGCTTTCATAAAGTTCCAAAGTTCTCAAATCACCAAAATTCTGCGCTATAAACCGAGTTTTAGATGCCTAAAACTTATAACAAAGTTTTGATCAAATTCAGTTAATCTAGTGCGTTTGAAACAATAGTTAGCAGCGTAGGTTACTTAATACTAATTAAAGCTAGTTTCCATCTAGGTTGTTTGTAATCACGTCTGTTTTTAGGATTAGTTAGATAAGTACCTACCTAAGAAATTGTGTGTTTGTGTATGCATGAATTGTATGAATGGCATTGTATTGACTTCTATGACTGTATGTGCGTTGACTCGCGGAAACTCCTTCTGTCTGATGAAGGTTGTGAGCATCGCTGGAGTGATCAAGACTCAGATCCTGAGCAGGAATGAAGTGTATGTATGATTTGTATGAATGATTGCATTTTATTAATAAGAACTTGTTCTAGTCTGAATGTTGCATAAGTGAGGCATAAGTGGTTATTAATTTAGGTGTTGCACAAATGTTGCATAATTGTGTTTAATTAACAAATAGGATTACGTAGCTCAATACTAGGTTACCTTGGACCTTTGTATGTATGTTTTATGTAATGTAGTTGTCAATTGTAATCGAATAAGTGACCGTCTGAATGGTTATGGATTCTCTGTGTGCATGATTTGTATGAAGTGCCGAAACTATATCAGAACTCCTATAGTACGCAGGAAAAAAGTAGTAATAAGTAATGTAGTTTTAGGTTGCAAGTCTTGTAAGTTTGTGAGTACTGGGTTGCGTGGGAAATCTAGGTTTAGGTACTGTTTAGCAAATATGCAAATGAGGGTAAGGTTATAGGATCTAGAGTCACGGGGACTCCGTATTAGGCCCCCATCAGCCTGAATTTGGATATCCTCGATTCGTCTGCGTAAGCCACTCTTTGTCAAGAGTGCAGACGAATCGCAAGAACAGGAATCCATCAAATGGTCGGTCTCATTGTTAAATCAATATAAATTAAGCTGTAGTGAACGTAGTTTCTAGCTGCAATTGCTGTACCTTTGTTTCTAAAGCCAAAACACACTGTTACTGCCATTTTTAGTTAGGTCAGCTATATCTGACGTATATTCTGCTCCTAATAATGACCGCAACTGCGGCCTAACACCATTTCATGCCGGTGTTCACGTTCAGGAAGAACAAAACACGAATCAAGCCCCTTTATTTACAGGTTAGAAAGTTTTAAAAATAAACATTGCTCATTTATGATTAATATGAAGTTCATCCATGCTAGCTACCCACAAATGGCAATAATCAGTTTCAATATTCTGACAATTTTAACTAACATTAGGAAATAATCAATATTATACTTGAAATATACAAATCAACCGATAAGTTACGTAAGCATTATGGATAGGGCACCAGAACCACCTTCTAATAAAGGCTAAAATCACCAGTTTTGTG
>JASAND010004982.1:0-23184 GCA_030248195.1 Trissonchulus latispiculum
GTAAGTGTACAGATGACAGCAGAAACTGCTTACGTACCAAAAGAAAGGGAAAGGGGGAGACGGCCAATTGGAAGCAGAAGACTAGGTAGGGAGCACAAGTTCAAGCCAAACGGAATTGAGGGGGATCAGGTATCAAAGAAAGTCAAGAAAGGCGCATATAGGGCCCAGAAAAATGTGGGGGACGTGAAAGAGTTTCTGTCCCACAATTGGTAGCCATAAATGAGCCCTCACAGTCATAGTTGGCTAAGGAGGGTTCATCCCGCATTTTTTAATTACACACGTTGAACATAGTTGGAAGGGAGCATCCCAGTTTGACCGGTTCGTTGAACGGTTCCGGTCATCCAGCCGGCGTCCACAGGCTGACAATTGATTATCACATCGCCTTCTCGAAATGATACCTAAAAATACAGTACTCAATAAACTTATTTTTACGTGCTATTTCAGATCATACATTAGTCGAATACAAATCAATAAGTCAAACAAATGAAAGGTAAAGACACTTCAACCTACATAATATTTAGGGCGTCAGTGCACATCTCCGGAGTTACAGCCTAAAACCGGTATGCCAACTCAAATGCTGACATCTGCGGCAAAGGGAGTCAGTCCTTAGACAAATACCATTCTCACTTACCGATAGCAGGGTAGAGCTTAGGGCAAATCACTGTGCTTACACGTGATTAGAGAAAGGTCTGTGGGAGTGGGGTTCCTATCCGAAATAACACATAGTTCCTTGTTTTGTTGTCCAATTAAGGAAAAATGCAAAGCTGCACCTATGGAGACCTATCTATAGAGGGTTGTAGAGTGCCGCTGCTTATCTCAGGATCACAGATCGATGCCTGGACTGGCAACTCATTGTTGACTCAGCCTGTCCTCAGGCATTACGCCAGAACACGGCTTCCACTAGTGGTAACATACCTATTTAGTATTTACCTACTTAGATCAGGGTATTTTAGGGTTTTTTCTGGAGGGGGGAGATTGTTTTGCAAAAATGAGCTAAAAATTGGTATCTTTGGCGTATTCTACACCTAGAAAGGCAAAAAGTTCTAAAAAATGCAAGGATTTAAGCTAAAAATAACAATTAGTACGAAAAAATCTCCGGCGAAGCCGGAAAATTTTTGAAAATTTGCTGTTTTGGGCAAAAATGTGGGCCCCCAAAAAATCCCGGGGGGAAGCAAAAATCCGGTAGGGAAACAAAAATCCCGGGAGGGGTCGATTTCAGGGGGGAAGGCATTTTCGGGAAGGGAGGTCAATATCGGGGAGGGGGCTAAAAAATATACCGACCAGATAAGCACAGCAGTTGGATTGACTAGAGCCCACGGTAAACTGATCGATATGTGCTTCTCAGGGAGACTAAAGAAAGCTTTTTGGCACCGGTGATTCCAACCACTAATCATCAGGTATTGACCACTTCTAACATCCCGGTATTACATGGAGAGGGAAACGTAGACTTTAACTTAACTAACGAAATATCAACCTTACACTCTAGAATTAGCTTATGAGCTTTTAATTCCAAATTCAAGAAGTAAAAATAACTGAAAACTTTCAATACTGACAAGTACATCTACAATTTGTAAGCTACGTATAGCAAGAATATTATACCGGCGCATGTACAACATTACAAAATCATGATATAATATGTTAATTACGTATGTACATACTTCGTCAGTATCCGCAGCTGTATAGTCATACATGGCCCTAACAGTGCGACTGCCAGGTAACGGTTTAGGCATTGCAGCGTTTTGTTGTGGGGAAACGGCCTGTACGCGCTGCTGTTGTTGTTGTTGGTATGGCTGAACAACGGGCTGTGGACCACGGTTTACAACTGAAAATGTCAATTCTTAAAGTAAGGATATACCAGACAATCTCTGTTTGATTGACTAAGGATAATGAAGCCTTAATCCCGGTACATGCTCCAACGGAGAAGTGTAGAGTAACGGAGAAACGGACAAATTAAGGAATATAAGCTCATGGGGGCTCTCCGAGCTCCCCGTGATATTTGTTTAAAATTAGCTTATTTTTTTGAACTAAAAGTTTAATGTAGAATGTAAAATTTTGAAAATTTGTGCACACAACAACAAGTTATCCAAAATATTTTAACCTAGTACACGTTTCTCCGTTTTGTGCTCGTCCAGTGCGTCTATTGCAAAGCCTAGGGAAGCGTGCACCGGTCTCACTCTCCTTTTGTGAAACTATTTCTGTGATGTTCCGTTTCTCCTTTCATAATGTAGTCAGAAATTCACGTAGAATCAGCAACTAGATAATCCTGCCAACTGAATAGCAGCCTTTATCTTATATTCTTGACGCTGCAAATGAACAAAAATCTGCACAATAATATCATAACGTATATTAGAAAAAAGTCTTACGTTGCTGTGAGCGACCCTGCTGTTTGGCCGCAGAGCCCCACTGCCCATTCAAGGGGTCGTAATCAGCAATGGATCCAACTTGACGACTCTGTGGACTCACTGTAATCAAGAGCACATAATGATAAAAGTGTGACACTAAGCCTAGTCTCTGTTATCAGAGCAAAAATTATGCAGTGTTCGCTAACGGCTGACCTTCCCCCACAAACTGGACACATCATTTCAAAGAAATTTCCACGCTACACTTGTGTTCTGAAGCTTGCAACAGACGCACAATTGGACCAACTGAGTAGTATATAGTATTTTCGAGATTCTGCATGCAAGCGTAGAGGCCAAATTTGTTCAAAGTGATGTTTCCAATTTTGGGGAGATTAGCCGTTAGCTGCGAACAGAGCATAGTTTTTGCTCTGATAACAGAGACTAGGCACAGTGTCATACTCTTATCATTATGTACTCTTGCTATAATATAAGAATCAGACCGGATTAGCTGGACACGACAGTCCTTGCAGTTCAGAAAACAGTACCTAATTAGCGTGGGAACACACAAAAGCGCAAAACCAGATGTTGATTCAAAAGCATATCCATCTACTTTTAAAAAATTTTACATTAAGCAGATATAATGCAAAGCTGGAAAAAGGATCAGCAGCTTATAGCAAAAAGCATACAAATATTTATGATAAGTAAAGATGCTAAAATTCAAACAGAACCCATATACAGGGTTGTCATTTCTCAGAATAAAGGAATAAAGATGGATAATGCGCTAACGTTGCTCGTTATTTTCTTCATGCCTTTATGTTTAAAAAGGAAAAACCTAATGTTAAACTTTTGAACTGTCAAAGGCCAACTTTGTTACTTCTAAAACTGTTGCAATTTCAGAGTTCCAAAAAATTTTAAAAGTCACATGATACAAAAAAGGAAATAAAAAGAATGTCCTAGAAAACGAGAAGAAAAAAGGAACCACGACAACACACAAGCTTCACCTTTGCCTCCTTTTTCTGTCGAGTAGATGAGGGTAGAAGCCTGCTGGAGGCGACTGGAGTAGGGAGTCCCACTGAGGCCAGTTTGCTGATGGGGATACTGCGCTGATCCTCCGCCCGATCCGTTGACCACCGGCTGAGCACCGACTGGGGTTCGTTGTTGTTGTGGCAAAGTACCGCCAGGTCGATAACCTACAAAAAATATATATACATAAAATTAACTGATTAATAAACCAAGGTTACCAAAATCCAAAAACAAACAAAAAACAAACAAAACGCAACCTCCTCTAAATTTTCACAGCAATTTAACATGTCGCTTTAATATTCAATTCAATACAAGAGTGACTAAAACGCAATTACCTTTGCTCAATCAGCTACTAGTGCACATCCCACTTCTGCAATGTTAATGTAATCCTCAGGTTGGCTCAACGTTAGTTCTGCACACAAGCTACATAGCTAAGTAACATTTTCCAAATTGGAAAGCTTTAACAAATAAACGAGTATGAAAATAGCCAAAGCAGAGCCACAGCAATTAAATTAATTCTCTTCCTATAGACAAACTGTCTATTTAAATCAAGCACAATTTGACAGATAAACCATGACAAGAGAACACTAATGTACGGTGGATAAAAAATTTCACCTTTCAAACAAAAGTAAAAATTATTCGAAAAAATTACAAAGCAATCCAATACAGTGCACTGTATCAACCTACAGTTCACGCACATACAGTAAGCATGTTTTTGTTCCTGAAAAAGTAGGTGAACTGGTCAAAATAACTTTTACTAAAATCTCTAGTTTCCAAAAATTTTCTAGTTGGAAACTTTTAAATTTTAAACAGCTTCTAATTACACAAACTAGAAATAACGTGGTCCTCGTTTTGGTGCAATCCCCTTATTTAAAACATATTATAGCAACCAGTAGGAGCAAATAATACACACATCGAAAATTCCTTCTCTCCCTGCCAAACATTCTTTAAATCAGAAATCGGTTCCCCGCCTCTTCAAAATAGAGAATCCACGAGGAGCAAAAACTAACCAGGCGGTGAAATCTGGCCGGGCGGGGGCGCAGCAGCTGGATGAGGGCTGACTGGGGGTCCGGCTGCGGGCGGGGGGTCCATCTGTTGTCCAGCGTATGGGATTCCAACGGAGGCTCCCGTTTCCTCATGAGGAGGGCGGGTTCTGTCCATCATTTCCTTCTTTTCCATTTCACCATGGTACTGAACCTGAGATATGACCTGACTGTTTTTTAGGAGTCGGGCCGTCTCAGGATCATCCGCAACCTCAATCTTCTTTCCCTTCAAAGATTTCTCATACTCTTCATGATATTTGACCTAAAACGTACATAATATATATTTTTCCTGCTACGTGTACTTTTTTAGCAAATTGCGCAAAAAATTTTGAGGCAGTTCGCAGAAAAGCGCAAAATGTCCGAGCAAAAAATACTGGAACTAATCCGGGCAGGTTTTTGTCTATCAAATAGTTATAGCAAGGTTAACGAAAAAATTACCCAAAATTTTAACAAAAAATCACCCCAGCCTGACTCAAAGGAAAGTAGCAGAGACCCAATTTTTCTCATGGTTACAGCCACACATCTCGACATAACAGCCTGCCTGTGAGTTTGAGCCCCCAGGCCCTCTCCATGCGTTCAGGGCAGACCGTTAAATAAGTGAGGGTAAATATATTCAAAAGTGGCCTCAAAAACGTTCATGACCGAAGTTCAAATTTCGGCTGCTATATATATATATATATATATATATATATATATATATATATATACTAAGGGAAAACCCTAGGCAACCCATATCGGGCAGAAGACATGTCCCGACGCCGACAGTGCGCTATTGATACACATATATGGAAGTTCAAAGTCGGACCTCTGACCCGTCCTGGGGTGGGTGATCTTTGTTAAAATTTTAACAAATAAAAAATCATTTTCATATTTTTACTGAAGTCAGAATAGCAGCTAGAGCAAAATTAACGCCAAATTCGAACTCAGCGACCTCGAAAACCGTTATAGCCGTTGTTTTTGAGGTTGCCTCCTTTGAGGTTTTTGAGGGTCGGGATGGCCGAGTGGTCTAAGGCGCTGGTCAGAACTTCCGATCTGACGGTCGGTGGTTCGATCCCCGGAGGCCACAAAGCTTTCTCGACTCTAGCCAACCCAGCTATACATCCTTAACTGGTCGGTAAATGGGTACCACCGGCTACCACGGTGGGAAGGTAACAGGAGTCTGTGAAGAAGGGCCGGCCCCCCTTCCACGGATGCAGTCATCATTTGAGGTGACACTCCTGGCTCTACGGCTGAGAATCCGGGGATGAGCACCGGCACCCCATGTCCTGTGGCAGGACGGAGATATCTCCTGGGGTAAACCTTTACCTTTTTTTTACCTACCTGACACTTCTGGGAGTCCAACCTGGTTCCCAGCCGGGCCTGAACCGTCCGATGGTAAACGTGATTCCGGAAGTGAGTATTAGACTATAGTTTCCTAAAAACTAATGCCAGATTAGAATTCTGCGCACGAGAAAACCCCCTAGGACATGTTTTTAGCCAGGAGGGGTCCGGCTAAAACGGCTTGTACCTGGAGGGTCCGGCAGGGGTCACGTCACCGTGGGTCATATCCCACCAACATACGAAGTCCTAAGTTTCTCTGCCAAACGCCTGGAAATAAGTTATAGTCACTCACAAACACCAAAAAGAACGTTTTAGCCTTTAAAACGGCATTTTATAGCCACCAGACTTCATTCTGGAAGCTGCCGGGCGCCATCAGTGACCACTAAGACATCGGCGGGGTCAGTTGCCCTAGTTGGAACACTACGTTAGCGGTTTCGGTTCTAAATACGTTATTTAATGCGCTCTATCCAAAACTGATGAACGTTGCTAACTGCTCTCTAGGATCCGATCCGTCACCGTTAACAAAAAATCACCGACTTTCGTCTCCAGCCAAAAAAACCAAATTTTGATTTTTTGTTAACCTTGCTATACTAATTTTTGTATTCTTCACATTTAAGTTTGATATTAGTATCCTCCCATACAATTTCTAATTTTAGCAAATTCATTCATTCATTCATACAGATAATCTTTCAGCAGCCAGCGGTAACAGCGTTAACTACGCAACAGTGCACTTTAAACTTAGATAAATAATAGTAATCTTGCAAAATTTTGTGGCAAGATAACTATTGGCCGCATAACTATTGGTATTAGTATTAAACAGACGAGGCGTATTTTAACGCTCTAAACATCTTTGCGCCACTCGTATATAACTGAATTTACAATATATATATATATATATATATATATATATATATATATATATATATATATATATATATATATATATATATATATATATATATATATATATATATATATATATATATATATATATATATGGTCAAACGATGGATACTTCACTTATATCTGTAATGGATAAACTGAAGAGGAAGACTAAACGCATTTGTTTTAGTATACCATATACGTACGTATAGTAATCGTTGCTGCATGTCGATGACAATACATATATCGTGAAAATTTAGTGTCTACCACGCAGGGTTTCAAACACTTGAAACCTTCCCTCTCTTCACTTTTGAAGTTGAGTCGAAACGACGAGATTGCAGACAGGAAAAAACAATAAGGTGTGCATTTCGATGCTTATATTTAGCTACCTATACGTACGTGCTAACGTCGTATATACACATATACATTTATATTTCTGAGGAATAACCAAGCTAGCTGCAGCTGTTTATTCAAAAGTTTGAGGCAAATCGACTAACTTTAAGCATAAAAGCAACTTGTGTAACTACACATACATACAAATACGTCTATATTTCAGCGAAACATTCTCACATAAAATGTAGTATGTGGGTGCCTGCAACTGCGAACCTCTAATGCCCTGGCAGTGCAGTTTGGTGCAATGAGATGCAGTGAAGTGCACGCGTACGTATTAGCTGCCAACGTAAAAATTTGTTTGGGAAAGGGCAGCTTGAACTTAAAGCCAGGTAGAGGCCAATATATTATGTACCTACCACTTGCATGCATATCCATACGTTATACACGTACTGCAGCAGTGCGCATGTATTGTGAGCGCAGTAAGCATCGATTAATCCTTCGAGTTTGAAGAGAGAAAATGACTAATTACCTCGGAAAACGCTTCACAACAACAACCTAGCTGTGTCATAAAAATGGTCATGGTAGTACCACTTTTTGAGAAAAGCAAGATATTTTAATCTAATTACATCCGTACATAAAGCTTTGATACCCTCAACACAGAACTTTGCTCGGTATGCGACGAATATATATATTACTGATATTGATACTTCCCATAATGCTTGAATAAATATACACAGCATAGAGTATAATAGTTAAGATTTCATATTTACTTATAACGTATAAAATACGTATATACGTATGTGTTTCTTCCTTGTAAGTCAAAAGCAGAAGAGTGAATGATTTATGTCAGTGTTTGAAAGATCTATGTGTTTTCAATTGGAACAGTTAGTTGTATTTGCTGAAAACATACATATATACCACGAACTTGGTCAAGTTTCGCAACATTCAATACGAGGATATCTACATATGACCTGGCATTGGTTCACAGTAGTTCTAACTCTAGGTGTTGTATTAAAAATACCTTCACCACATGTTATGAAAAACAATTCAATTGAGTCTTTGACATTACATGTCCTTTACACAGAGTTTTGTTGCAAACAAGTCTTTTTACAGCCACAAGGCATATATATAACTATAGTCAGGTTCCCAAAAAAATCAGAGGCAAAGTTCCCAAAAAAATTCAGAGCCAGATCTGCCAACTGCTTCGGCCGTTTCGAGCCAAACTTGGCACACAGTAAGTAGAAGACCTTAGCCAGATAATATATTAGTTTGGGTTATATAGCTCATCTCGCGTAGCCAAGGCGCCAGACCAAAGACTACCACCCCAAAATGACCTCTATGTAAGTTTTGACTTGATCTTGGAAAATCAGTCTCAAAACAGTAAGGGAAAACTTCTTAAGTCCCTAATTATGGTTGGTAGGTAAGACACTAAAGTGCTCACGATACCACATATTCTAGCTCTGCTGGCTCTCATGCTTCGTCCTGGGCTACCTGATTTTTTTTTGGGAACAAGTTCCCAAACAAAAAATCACTTTGAACTTCGCTGAAATGGGCAATTCTACTCTGTAAAATCACGCATATGGCCATATTAGCGTAGTTTTAGAACGTTTAGCGCCATAAAATTATTCAAACTACTCATACCCATACCTGAGCTCGTTTTCGTAGGACTAGGCGGGCTCAATACAAATGTTGCAAAAATTCGTCCTGTTACGGCTCGAAACGGAGCATTATTGATAATTTTTTGCTGAATTAACGTTAGTAACAGATTATTTAGTATAATTAAGCCAGAATATACAATAATATGCTAGGTTTAGAAAAGTTTTTACGATAGTCCTAGCATGGCAGACTGCTCAGAAGGTTTGTGTTAGTGATGTTCAGTGTTGTCACAACTATCCCGATAAATCTTTTGCACATTTTGTGTGCATAAAATATTAATTGAAAGCACGCTAAAAGTGCAGAAAACGTCATCGTAATTGTTCCCTTGGTGAAATATAAGTTGCCTAAACTCACAACCCTTGACGCACCAAGTCAGGGCAGGCTTACGTTGTAAAAGCATGTCACTGTAGAATGGGTGGACGCTAGAGGCCTGCATTACGGCCCGCGGCCCGGCCCGGCCCGCGGGCCGGGCCGGGCGGGCCGACGACCAAAGTTCATGGGCCGGGCCGGGCCGCGGGCCGAAACTCACGGGCCGGGCCGGGCCGCGGGCCAACAGTCCGGCCCGCCATCAGTTTTTGAAAGATTTAAATATAAAATAGTAATTCATATTTTAGCTTAAAATGTTTTGTGTTTCCGTAATATGTTTCGTTCGAACTAACACTGATTTCCCACAGTAACGTTGGCATTTTATTTTCATGAATAATTCATGTATTTATCGTCACATCATTAATGTTAAATCCTCAATTCGCCTAAGTAATTTTAGCGTTTACAACATTAGAATATGAAATTTTTGGAATAGGGCAATATATATGGCATTAGTAACAGTGTAAGTATTTTATTTTGGTTTTGATGTGTTCGCTGTCTTTTTTAAGAAAACGATGCCTTTTACTTAGAAAAACGCAGTTTTAAAAAATCAAAGTTTAGAGTTTATGGATCAAAGATTTACTACTTCTTTAGAAATGAAAGTTTACTCCTTCTGCACAATTGCATCTTTTTAAAGTCCTCTACTTCTAATTAGTTTATTTCTCAACTAATTCTTATAAAAATGCGCACTTCACAAAATTTCATCTGGTTTAATAAAAGTATATACAATATTTAAATGTTGCCACTGTAACCTTTTAGGGAGTTTTCAGTTTTTGTTTTTCTAGCGTTCCAGTCTAATATATACAAAGTGTCAACATGAGGCAGTATCTTTTTGCGGTCCTTTTTGCTTTCATTTGTAGAACGACAAAAATTATTCTGTCCTTAAAACTGCGTTTAAAAACCATTAAAACTCGAAAAATCAGTTTTTAGAAAGCACACTTTTCCTAGAAAAAGCACTGAAAATCAGAGATTCTGTTTTTAATAACCAAGCTAAGAAAATTATTTACGTAATTTTGCATTTTGGGACAAATGAAAAAATTTCGTGGCCCGGTCTGGCCGAAAATTTTGACGGGCCGGGCCGGGCCGGGCCGAAGCAGCTGACGGGCCGGGACGGGCGGGCCGAGAAAGATTTTTCAAGGGCCGGGCCGGGCCGCAAAAATTCGACCCGTGCAGGCCTCTAGTGGACGCTACAGTTCCAATTAGTATCTTATAATGTTAGCTAGTTACGGGCTATATATGGGCCTTATAAGTTATGTGCTAGCCCTTCTCTGTTATTATAAATGGGGTGATTTTTTATTTGGGAACGACTGATTTTTTTGGGAATCGTTCCCAAAAAAAATCACGGAAATTTTTTAATTACTCTAGATAGCTATGAGCTACAGCAGGGATAGTAGGTGGGTAAATGTGTCAGGCCAAGCCCTATTCATATATACCCTAGTTGGGCTAGCCCACCTAAGTTTGCGAGAGTACAGGGCAAAAAACTGTTTCGTGATTTTTTTTGGGAACCTGACTATAGTATATGACTACGTATAAGTCCATATTGTGTCAAACCCTACAAATCATGGAAATTGCATAAACAAAAACAAAGCGCAACTATAGACTACTAACCACAGCTGTCATCATCCTTGCATCAAGGCAACAAATATGCAACATATAAGAACTGTACATACATAAAAGACTAGGAAGAGACTAGACACTAAGATTGTAGGTCACAAACCAAGGCGTGTTGTCAGTTTAAAATAGAAATCTTTCACACAATGTAATATCAGAAAACTTTCTTGAAAGTTCGCCTACTATATACATAAACAAACACACACATGGTATATGTACGTACACACATCTTAATGAAAGGTTACATTCATAGGAGCACAGGCAACCTTCAGCAGTATATACAACCTCTTACGTAAATATACTGTATCTATCTATGTATCTACCAAGCTTCTGGACTTTCTATGGGCTGTATTGGGAGAAAGTGAGGAAAGCCCCCGCCCCTGTAGGGATGAGGGAGGCAATCTTTAATTATTGTAAGGAATTAAATACAAGTAAAAGTGCTGAAGATTTGAAACTTTCTCTACAATACAACTGCTCCAGATTAATCACTACGCACAAAAAAGTGCATGATATGCGGGATGTTAAGTGGGCTTTTCAACTAGGGGGGGTCGGGTCAGTAAAAAAGCTTCTTCAAAAAACCTGCTTCAAAAGAAGGTACACCTTTTGGTAACAAATTTTCCATGCAAAAATCAGTAAAGAACTCAAAATTTCTAAAAGTTTCCTGCTCGGCCGGAGATGTTTTATTCAGTTTGCTTCTTTACCGCTAAGTCAGCCTATTTTTACTATAAAAACCTTGTCTTATTTTAGTAGGGATGGAGCTCCTCAGCTACGACATTAAAACATTACGCCCAAAAATTCGTAACCCCAAAACTACAGAATGCTCCTTAAGGAGATACTAAAATTTGCCCTGAAACTTCGCTCGGAAGGCAAAATGTTCAAAATTTCTGGAATCGCAGGAAATTTTTATTTTTTGATCATTAAATCTGCCTATTTTTGCGATAAAACCAGCTTACAGTGTATGCTAGAAAACCAGCGCAACTTTTTACTAAATTCCTCCCTCCCCAACATCCTTAATCCTCAGACTTTTCAGGCTCTCCTGCAAAACATACGTAACACTAGAATAAGCGCAAAAACCAACTTTTGCAGGGTATGCTGGAAAGATGGCGCCATTTTTAACATGTTTTATGAAAAATTTCGGCTCTCCACATAATGCTTTACTCCCCAGGACGGTCCCACACTCAAAATATTTCCTAGAAGCACTAACAGCATCTTGGACAACGAGCCAAAAACAGTTTTTGAATTGAGTTATATACTTCATAAAAGACAGAATTGAAGACACAAAGCCACTAACGCAGTTTGAAAAGAGGAAAGAGGGGCACACACACCCAGCCAAGAATCACCACAAGCTAATATCATGACAAGCAAGAACAGTGCCTACCAAGCTTTGATTCTTTGTATTTTCAGTGAGCCGTTTGTACTCGGGAGTATCCGCCACGACAGTAGCCTTCGTTTTTGGATAATGGCTAAAATCATAAACAGAGAATCTAGCTATAACAAATTCCTATATATTCTTGCCGAGTTGCGAACATTTTTCCAAATAGAAGCCATGGTGTTTTCGTCAGGGGCTGCGTCATGGTGCAAATTGTTTCGTGTGACGCAAATGAAATTAGTCCTGACGCAAGCCCGGCGCAGCTGGATTTGAACTTCAACTAGAGGCAAAATTCTGCAAGGTCGCCGTAAAATTGTGTTTCAAAAGGGGTATTTCTAAAAATTTCCTACTGGGGGATTTGCACCCAGACCCCCAAATGTCTGCCTTCTTACTTGTTGCTGATTGCTACAATGACTGACGAACTAACATTTCATTTATTCATAGAATATATATATATATAACTAGCTTTTTCTAAGGGTCGTAGATTATGACATAGGCCGCGATTGGTTTTAAAATCGACCCTCTCCGATTTCCTTCATTTTCACATATGTTGTAACCATTATTGGTCAAGGTATCACTGCGCAATCCGTTTCTCCAAATTCCCTCGTATGCGTGAGAAAATGGCCTTCAAAGTTTCAATTTCAGCTCATTTTGCAGCAATCTGGAGCGATCAACTTTGAAGCATCCTAACTGACGCTTGGATTGCTCGATTGGGCTAAAACTTTGCATGCATATTAGCTAATATAAGTACTAATACTATGGCAAATTTGTACCAAAACGGTTAACTACTGCTCGTGTTTTGATCAAAAACTGGTGTCAGGATGGGGTCCTCACAATCATCATTTTCACGGTTTTTCGGCTGTAGCCAAAAACCTAGGTTAGGGAAACGGCTGATTTTTTTATGGTAGTTGTAGGGTCATATTGGGACCACACGCTCTGTCAATTTCAGCCAAATCGGTTTGGGCTTTTGAAGTCAAATTGGCACCAGAAGAGGCGTCGGCCTCTTTTCGGGAATCACCAAATTTCTCATTATTTTACGTCCACAGCTTGATAGAAACAGAATAACCGTATAACCTTCCATCAGTTAATCACTCTAAGCAGTAGAACGAGGTGTGAAAAAAATTGTTTTGTTCGGTTAAGGTACTAGTAGTCGGCAACGCTTTGAATTTTGAAGTCCACTTCCAAACCAGGCTTGGCATAGCTTGGCATGGCTTGGCATTTAACGAGCGCTAGCGAGAAATGCATGCATTTTTGGGACTTGTGTCAAGAAGAAAAGTTGTTCAGCTTGTCAAAAGCCTTCGAATGAGCAAAAATTTGTACTGTTTCGAACAACTTTAGTTTTCACGATTTTGTACGTAATTTTTGAGCACACTGTACAAAATCGTCAAAACTAAAGTTGTTCAAAACAGTACAAATTTTAGCTCATTCGAAAGCTTTTGACAAGCTGAACAACTTTTCTTCTTGACACAACTCCCAAACATGCATGCATTTCTCGCTAGCGCTCGTTAAATGCCAAGCCATGCCAAGCTATGCCAAGCCTGGTTTGGAACTGGACTTCAAAATTCAAAGCGTTGCCGACTACTAGTACCTTAACCGAACAAAACAATTTTTTCACACCTCGTTCTACTGCTTAGAGTGATAAAATGATGGAAGGTTTTAGGGCCCAGGGGGGTAGATTTTTTTGCAAAAATGAGCCAAAAATGGTATTTTTTGGTGTATTTTGCATGGTGAAACACAAAAAGTTCTCAAAAATGCCTGGATTTAAGGAAAAAATAGCCATTATACGAAAAAATCTCCGGCGATGCCGGAAAATTTTTGAAAATTTGCTGTTTTTGGCAAAAACGAGGGCTCCCAAAAAATCCCGGGAGGAGCAAAAATCCGGGGGGGGGGGGAAGCAAAAATCCCGGGAGGAGGCGATTTCAGGGGGGAAGGCATTTCCGGGGAAGGAGGTCAATTTCGGGGAGGCCCCCCGCCCCTCCCTTGTAAAAAATACCCTGTATAAATAAATAAATATATTTCAGTAACAAAAATGCTCCGCACAAAAGGGGATAATATGTGTGTTGGGCCTATGTCTACGTATCTATCCTTTAAATTCCGGTTCAGAAAGTAAAGGCATAAATCTGACACAGCAACTTTTGGTGGATGGTTTCATGACAAACGTTGCTCAGCTCACTTAGGCGATCTTGGGTGAAATTTTTCTAAAGTGGTCAAATTTGGTATCAAATAAAAGCCCTAAGTCCCCACCCCACCACAGCACTCTACAGCCACTTTGGGTATGCAGTTCTATGACAAAAGTTGCTCAGCTCACTTAGGGCTTTCATTGGATACCAAATTTGACCACTTTTGAAAAATTTTATTTTCGACCACTTAACCCCTCACCCGACTGACCCTTCAAATGGCAAACTGGAACCAGCCCAGCAAAATAGGTACGTCGGACGACAAAACAGATACCGGGAATGAGCTGGGCACACCAGAAAACCCCTATAGACAAAGTTTTGAGAGGCCAAGAGCCTACTATGGACCTCCAGGAAGCGGTTTCCGACTTGACCCTCCCCTCCCGACGGCAAAGTGGAACCAGCCCAGCAAAATGGGTGAGTCTGACGGTAAAACAAACTGCGGGAATCGATTCTCCGTGCCAGAAAACCATTGTATGGAAGATTTGAGCTTTCAAAGTTGAATAGATTTCGATTTAGATTTTTCATTTTCGAATTTTCGCCATTTTTGACGGGCCAATATGGTCGCTAGGGAAGTGATAGAGAAACGCAACCTGGACCGTTAGTTAGTTCAATATAATTTCTGAATATAAAAAGAAATCAGCTCCAGCTCGTAACGTTCGACCTGAGCGACGACCAGAAAAATGGTAAGTTTTCGCTATGAGCCGACTTTGCGGCGCCACTGCGGCGCTGTGGCGCAGCTGCGGCGCAAAAAAAGTTGTGATTCTTAAATTCTTTAGAGGGTACTACTAGACCCCATAGCCCTCCAAGTTGGCCCACCGCTGCAGTTCACGTGAAAGCGGCGAACATTATGTACAATACAACCATCAAATAGGAGAAACCGAAAAAAAACATCGCCGCCACAACCGGTCCGGGGTGCAACTTTTTAATGGTAAGTGATACGGGGCTGAAACTTCACGGCCATACTAAACTCGATGTGCTCTACAATTTGCGCATGAAATCTGCGCAGGATTTTGCGCAGCTTATTTTACACTGTCCCCAGCCACTTTTCACACATATTATATATAGGGGTCGCTGTCGCGACCCCTATGATATATATGCGGGGATCGGGGGGCGAAAGCCACACGCTTAGCGCGAAATATCGCTTCTAGAAATTAATTTAGAGTATATATACTCCAGGCATTTATGGTTTAATTTCAGTAATAAATTTCCTTTGGTTCGTTAACTGCAAAAAAGATCCGGATCCGGATGGTTTTTCTGCCGGATCCGGATCTGCAATATTCGGCAGGATCCGGATATCCGGTCGATTCCTAGTACATATATATAATCTTTTCTATAAAGACGGTGCATAATCTATTATATATATATATATATATATATATATATATATATATCACTGACGGATCCAGGATTTCGTGACGGGGGGGGGGCGGTAAATTTTTTCCAGCGGGGGGTGTGGGGGGCGGAGCTGTTGAAGTTGAAGAAATTGTTTGTTGTCTTCGGATCTTTAATTCTTTTTATACTGAAGAACTGAACAATTTTTTAAAAATCTTGACATTTTCATGCAGAATGGTAATTTTCTTTGAAAAAACGGATGCATTTCAAGCTTTTTCTTCACAAATGCAATAAATATGCGGTTAAAATGTAGAAAATTCGCGCCGAAGGCGCGAAATTTTTTTGTTTTTTTGCCCTTTTTTCGTCTTTCTCTCCTTAATTTTTCCTACCTTCGAATCGCGACGGAGGGGGGCGGCCGCCCCCCCCCCTGGATCCGCCCCTGATGCAGGGTTTTTTGGTCGCCGAACTTTAGGCCAAATGGCCTCAACGACTGAAATTTTTTAGGCCATCAGCCAAAAAATTTAGGCCATCCAAATTTTGTTAATTTTTAGGTTGCGCGTTATTGTACGCATTGTACGCGTTGTGCGTTATTGTACGCGCCATATATCTTAAAATGGCAGAATCAGAACCTTGTTTCCATAGAAATAATAGTGCACGACAGTATTAATGAGTTAATTAATTTTTATTGAAAATTAAAACAGGTAGGAGCATACGAGTATATAGTATATATAGAGAACCAAAGAAAGAAAAAATTAAACTAACAGAAATAAAGTTAAACTACATACTAAAATAGCATTTCTTCGCTGAAATCTTTATAATAGTAAATGAAATTATAACTAGAATGTGTATTTATAAGTGCAAATAGACAATGTAACTAGCTGGTAGCTGGCGCAGCTAAGAAATAAAAGTGAAAATAAAGGAAATTAGAAAATTGCTGTTTTTAATTAAAAATTAATAAAATTTAGCTGGGTTTTCGTCGAAAAATTTAGGCCAAATGGCCTCAACGGCCAAAATTCTTTAGGCCATCGACTCATAAATTTAGGCCATGGCCTAAGCTATGGCCTAAAAAAACCTTCAGGGGCGTATCCAGAATTTTGAAAAGGAGAAGGTCTTGACAAAAATTTGCACTTTTTGTAATGGAGTATTCATAAAAGTTAACCCAAAAGGAGAGGGTTTCAACTCCCAAACCCCCCCCTGGATACGCCCATGCCCCTGATACTATATATATATATATATATATATATATATATATATATATATATATATATATATATATATATATATATATATATATATATATATATATATATAATATATCTTGCGCATAACCTTTACTTACGCTTCACAGTAGGGTATCTTTTCATATCCTTTGTAATTCTTCATATTCAGGGTCATGCCGCAATGCCCACATTTGAAACATTGTTTGTGCCAAACCTAAATCACAACAAGCGCTAGAATCAAGTCCAGAGATTGCGTTGTTCATTCAAGTAATTTTCTAACCATACCATATCCATACTATCGTCGTCGTCGTCGTTAGCGGCCGACAGAGCGTATCCATATGGGGAGCCTCCACCTCCACGTCCAGCACACGTCTTAGCAAGCGAGCGGACCACAAAGAGAAGCCCGGAATAGGGCAATAAAAGGGGTCCACCCACACACAATTTAAGGACAAGAGGTATCCAACTCCATACTATCACGCCAGTAATCTCTTCCAAACAGCTTACAACATTGATTTCTTATAACCTTATATATATAACAACCCTGTTGGTGGATACAAAACTGGAATTCTCCTGCTTGACCCCGGAGGAGGATTCCAAATTCCAACGCAGTCCAGTTAATATATTAGATATCCAGCAGCAAGTATATAAGCTACGTAAACTAAGCATACGTATATACGTATATATATATATATAGTCAAGCGGGAAAAATCCATTTTAATATGCGGGAAAACCCACCTCCAGTGTGGGCTTACCGGTCTGAGCTATATAGGATTTTAATAGCCTATCTTGAAGAGCATCCAAAATAACCCTAGAGGCTGAATTATTGTCGCTCCCGCTGCTTCTCTGCAAATTTTTGGAAACTTTGAAATTTTCGAAATTTTGGTCCGTCCAAGTGCCGAAACTTGACATAAGGTAATATTTATATAAGTGCAGACGCCGCTCAAGGCTAGCTATGTATTCAGGCGTTCACAATGCATACTTGAGTAGTGCATAAACTTTGGAAGACTGCCCGCCCAGTATAACTTTAGCTCATTTTATCTTGTACAGACAGCATTTTAGACCCATAGGTCTATGCGAAAAGTTGCTCCTCGTTCTATCAGCTATCGATTGATGCCCAATTTGTCTATATTTGGAAAAATTGGCACTTTTCGTCTATCAGGATCAAAGGTGTCGCCACAGCAGTAATGCTCAATATGGATGCATTTGTTTTGACCACATTATGCGACAGAAATGGATATATTAATATGCCAAGTTTGGTGATTTTTACCACACATATTATGAGCGAAAAATTATCAAATATAATAAATATGAAAATTTTGAAAAAGACCATCTTTAACTAAAAATTTGCTGTTGTTGTGGCATGTTTTTTGAGCTTACTGTAGTTGATAGAAACTTGTGACTACTTTCACAAACCCTGGTTTTATACGTAGAGTGCAGCTATATATCTATTGGCCATTTCTGCAACTATTGCCAACCGCTCAGGACAAGCAAAAGAGTATATATACTGTAGGTCCCGTTTTTTCATGGTCCAAAAACGATTTTCCAAAATTCTGAGTTTAAAAATTCGCCGAAAATTCGTTACTCAACAGAATTGCACCAAACTAGATAGCTGCACTCTACAACATGACCCTAACGTGTGTGTAAAGTTGTAGCGCTATATCATTCATATATACACAGTGAAAAATTTTCTGCCACAAACTTTACAACATAACTTTTTCATTTTCCTAAACACATGGCAAGGTCAACTTTGAAGGGCTATATATACAGCACGATAGAAGCAATATTACTCAAAACGCACTTGTCTTGTTTTGAGAACCATGAGAACTACAAAATATATATGTGAAAATGAGCAAAATCGGAGATGGTCGAAATATCGGCGAAAAAGTGACCTCCTGGAAGCCCGCCCCCCAACCCAAATCCCTAAAAATACCCTTACCTTATCAAGGCACTTCAATTCTTCTAGCGGATATACCACCTTTCCGCACTCCGGTCTAGCACAGTGCTTGTTCATACCCTGACGACTAGACACGAAAGCACAGCACAAAACCGGTCAGCAACACAAAGTAAAAGTGTATTCTGGAAATATTACGTATATATACAAGAACCAAAAATGCTCCTTCGTCGCATGTAAAATACATATGAGTACTCTCAGGCAGGTTGTACAAACACGGAAACTAGCCTGTAAAATGCATATGAGTGGCGTTGAGTTTGTAAATTAAGGAAAACAAGTTGCCACGGCTTAACATATGAGCCTGTCCTACAACGAGGCTCCTATTGGCGTATGTCATAATATAATTTGTCGAAATTTGACCTCCATATAAATAGCACGTAAAGCTTTTCATTACAAAATTGTCCTTCACACATCTTGTCGCTAAGACATTATACTGTGCATATACGCATTATACGGTATGCCACTTTGCGCTCTGACTCAGAGCCATGTGGGGAAAGCATTACGTATGTGAGAGTAGTGTGTCATAGTGTTCCGAGAATACAGTAGGTGTACTATGGTGCTTCCGGAAATAGTAGGTGCCATGGTGTTTCGGGAAACATCAGCTTGCATGTACAGTTAAACTTGAGGTGTCGCAGTTCACTTCGTTCTGTCCATTTCTTTCAAGCCACATGTTAACATGTTATGTCTATTCATTCGTTTTTTCTTTAATATGATGACCTGATGATCTTTAAGAAGGCTGCACTGTGACGCCAATATGAGCCTCGTTGTAGGACAGGCTCATATGTTAAGCCGTGGCAACTTGTTTTCCTTAATTTACAAACTCAACGCCACTCATATGCATTTTACAGGCTAGTTTCCGTGTTTGTACAACCTGCCTGAGAGTACTCATATGTATTTTACATGCGACGAAGGAGCAGTTTTGGTTCTTGTATATACGTAATATTTCAAATTTTTTTACTGTGTACTGACAGTTTTATTCGCTGTGCTTTCGTGTCTGAGTGGAATCGGGAATACATGAACGAGAGCGCTTTATTAGCCTTTAGACTGGAGTGCCAGGAAAGATGTTCTCCTTTGGAAAGAATTGAGTACTTTGATAAGGTGGGGGTGATACAGGGACTTTTAGGTGGGGCAGGTGAACTTCCAGAATGCTTTTCGCCGATATTTCGACCGTTCTCGATTTTGCTCATTTTCACATGCCTTGTTTTGTAGTTCTCATGGTTCTGAAACGGACAAGTGCCGTTTTGGTAATATTGCTTCTATCATTGTACTGTAGCTATATAGCCCTTTAGGCACTACATGTGTTTAGAAAAATGAAAAGTATATTTGCAAGTTTGTGGCTTGAAAATTTTCACTGTATATATGAATGATATAGCTACAACTTTACACACACCGATAGGGTCATGTTGTAGAGTGCGGCTATCCTTCTGACCCGAGTAACGAGTCGGCAATTTTGACTCAGAATTTTGGAAGTCATTTTTGGACCATGAAACGGGACCTACAGTATATATACTCTTTTGCTGTCCTGACGGTGGCAATAGTTGCAGAAATGGCAATAGATGCTGCGCTACACTCCCAACCAAAACCGGGGTTTGTAGTAGTCACAAGTTTCTAGCATCAGCACGGTAAGCTCAAAACATGCCACAACAACAGCAAATTTTTAGTTAAAAAATGGTCTTTTTTCAAAATTTTCATATTTATTATATTTGTGTTTTTCGCTCATATGTATATTATTGGTAAAAATCGCAAAAAACTGGCATATTAATATATCCATTTCTGTCATAATGGTCAAAACAAATGCATCAAATTGATAAACATTTTTCACTGAAAAATTTTGATCCTGATAAAGATTGCCCGGTTTTCCGAATGTAGCGGAATTGGGCGTCAATCGATGGCTGATAAGAATGAGGAATAACTTTTCATGGACCTATGGGTCACAGAATTAACGATGTACAAAATTCAAAATGAGCTAAGTGCTGGGCGGAGCATTCTTTCCAGAGTTTGTAAACACTCTGAAACATTACGTTGTGAACGCCTGAATGTGAGCATCATCTTGCCACTGCTCTCTTGCAACATGTCAAGTTTCGGCACTTGGACGGACCAAAATTTCCGAGTTTCAGAAGTTTCAATTTGCAGGCGAGCATGTGGTCGGCCTCTGGGGTATTTTGGATGCTTCTTCCAGATGAACTATTAAAATCCTATGGCCTAGACCGTGAGCCCACTGGAAGTGGGTTTTCCATCGTATTAAAATGGATTTTTCCAGCTGACATATATATATGTATATATACGTATATACGTATGCTTGAATTTACGTAGCTTATATACTGCTGCTGAATATCTAATATATTAACTGGACGTTGGGAGAATCCTCCTCGGGGTCAAGCAGGAGAATTCCCGGTTTATCCACCAACGAAATTTATTGCCGACAAGGTTATAAAGAATCAATGCTTGTAAAACTGTTTGGAAAGAGATTACTGGCGTGATAGTATGGAGTTGAGACCTCTTGTCTAAATTGTGTGTGGGTGGACACATTTGCCTATTCGGAGCTTCTCTTTTGTAGTCCGGCTAAACTTGCTAAGACGTGTGCTAGACATGGAAGTGGAGAATCCCCATATGGGTACGCTCTGTCGGCACTGGCGACGACGACGACGATGGTGGATATGAAATGGTGAAAATTATTTTGAATGGGCGGCGCGTCTCTGGACTTGATTCTAGCGCTGTTGTGATTTAGGTTTGGCACAAACAATGTTTCAAATGTGGGTACGGCATGACTACAGTATGGTTACAGGGATGAGAAAGATACCCTACTGTGAGCATGTAGTAAAGGTTATGCGCAAATATTATATTATATATATATATAATATATATATATATATATATATATATATATATATATATACACTATAGTATATACATATATATATATATATATATAGTATCGGGGGCATGGGCACCAATCAGGGGGGGGGTGGGGAGTTGAAACCCTGCCACTTTTGGAGTTAACTTTTATGAATACTCCGTGGAAAAGTGCAAATTTTGTCGAGATTTTCTCACTTTTTCAAAATTCTGGATACCTAGTTTTTTTAGGCCATAGCTTAGGCCATGGCTAAATTTGAGTCGATAACTTACAAAATTTTGGCCGTTGAGCCATTTGGCCCCAAATTTTTCGACGAAAACTTATCTACTTTTTATTGAATTTTAATTAAAAACAGCAATTTTCTAATTTCCCTTATTTTTCACTTTTGACTGTAGCTGCGCCGGTACCAGCGAATTACATTGTCTAGCGCACTTTTTCGAAAATGCATTCTGTAGTTTCATTTTATATTGCCGGCGAAGGAAAGCTCATATTTTTAAAACCGTATTGGAAGTTTAAAAAAAACATTTCTGTTAGTTTTAATTACACTTGGCGGTTCTCTATCTCACCGCCAGCAAACCCGTGCTCTACCTGTTTTAATTTTCAATAAAAAATTAATTAGCCAAATACTGTCGTGCACTATTATTTCTATGGAAACAAAGGTTCTGATTCTGCCATTTATATATGGCGCGTACAATAACGCGCAACACTTTTGAGTACGTACAATAACGCGCAACTTACAAAAATTGGCAAAAACTTGGATGGCCTAAATTTTTTTGACGGTGAAGCTACTTCGGTCGTTGAGCAACCTAGAATTCGGCGACCAAAACCCTGCATCAGGGGCGAATCGGAGGGGGGCGGCTCCGTCGCATTCGAAGCCAAAGTGGGAGAAGACGAAAAAGAACGAAAAACAAAATTTCGCGCCTTCGGCGCCGGAATTTCTACATTTTTTAACCGCATATTTATTGCATTTATGAAGAAAAAGCTTGAAATCTCCGTTTTCCGAAAATTGCAGTGCATAAAATGTCAAGATTTTTAAAAAATTGTTTCAGTTCTTCAGTATAAAAAGAATTAAAGATCCGAAGACAACAAACTCTTCAACTTCAACAACTCCGCCCACACCCCGCTGGAAAAAATTTTCCCCGCCCCCCCCCCCGTCACGAAATCCTGGATCCGTCAGTGATATATATATATATATATATATATATATATATATATAATAGATTGTACCGTCTTTATAGAAAAGATTATATATATACTAGGAATCGGCCGAGTATCAGGATCCTGCCGAATATGCAGATCGGATCCGGCAAGCCATCCGGATCCGGATGCTTTTTTGCAGTTAACGAACCAAAGGAAATTTATTACTGAAATTAAACCATAAATGCCTGGAGTATATAGTACTTCTAAATTAATTTCTAGAAGCGATATTTCGCGCTAAGCGTGTAGCTTTCGCCCCCCGATCCTACATATATACTGTAGGGGGTCGCGACAGCGACCCATATATATAATATGTGAAAAGTAATAGAGGACGTTGTAAAATAAGCTGCGCAAATCCTGCCAGTTTTCTTTCGCAAATTATAGAGCACATCGTTTAGTATGGCCGTGAAGTTTCATTTGTATCACTTTACCATTAAAAAGTTGCACCCCAAGATTGTGTAACGGCGATATTTTTTCAGTTTCTTATTTGATAGTTGTATAGCAATATGCATGG
>JASAND010004984.1:0-28940 GCA_030248195.1 Trissonchulus latispiculum
TCGTAATTGTATTTATACCTGGTATAATATGTAGTCACTTGTAAACCCTGCTGTATACTGCTTGAAATAAAATTTTTCCGCCAGTTCGCCTGGCTTACCTTAACATTATCTCTACAACAATCATGGTTCCGGCCATATACAACACGGAGCTTACTTTGCAGAGAAAAACTAAGCTCATCTTTGAATTCTACATAGTCGAGAACCCTATACGGCAACTTTTCCAGCTTAAAATAGAGAATTTTCAAATTTAAACATGGGTCAGCCACGGTTCCGGTCATGGGTTAGCTATAGAATGGAGCTTAGTTAGTAGAAGAAAACTATGCTCCTTTTCGGAATCTACGGGGTAGAAAACCACCTGTATAAACTTTTCCCGCTTAAAATAGAGAATGTTCAATTTTAAGCATAGGTCAGTCGTGGTTCTGGTCTAGGGCCAAGCACAGGACGGAGCTTAGGTTGTCGAGGAAAACTAAGCTCATATTTGAATTCTACATACCCAAAAACCCTATAGATAAGCTTTTCCCGCTTAAAATAGAGACTTTTCAAATTTAAGCATGGGTCTGTCAAGGTTCCGGGCGACCAGAAGCTGAGCCGCTTTCACCTCAGCGCCGCTTCGCCGCTTACACCACCCCACCAGAGCCTCCGGGCCTCCCGGCCTCTTTACACCACCACCCCCACCAGAACCTCCCGGCCTCCCGGCCTCTTTACACCACCACCTCCCCCAGAGCCTCCCGGCCTCAGGGCCTCCCGGCCTCAGGGCCTCCCGGCCTCCGGGCCTCCCGGCCTCTTTACACCACCACCTCCCCCAGGCGCTACGCCTGGTGTTCACCTATTACTACTCCAGTACGTCACTTTTCTATGTTGTGTCAACATGGCTAAAAGAGCTGGTTCCCTTTGGTCTAGCGAATGGTGAGTTATGAAGAATGTGATCCAATCAAACCGTCAGTCCACCACAATTGTTTCCTTGCCTTACCCAACCAGGCGGGTAAGGAGAATTGCCTGATTCAATTCATATATTCAGAAGAAGGTGGCTGAGCTGAATGACGTATCGTACCTTTGTGACTGATCCCGGCGATTTTTTGCCCTTCGAAGCTAATTATTAGATTATTAGAGAGCAACCGTTTTCACATGAACCACAGAGGATTGGTTCAATATTTGGCGAGCTGTTCAATATTTGGCATCAGAAAGTCCCCGGCATTGGATGTCTTCCTTACCGTTTGAATCCAGCACCTTACAACCAGATCCCCTTTTGTCTCCAGCTGACGCATCCGAAGTTGTCCTTCAACACGTTGCTTCCAACTGGGGTTGACCCCTCCCACATAAATGGAGAGAAGCTTGGTGATGTTGCTTGAGGGAGTTTTGGTACTCTAGCGAAAGGTTGGGGTATCAAACTCTTTCAAACTATTTCCTTCGGGCTTGGGACTGGGGACCAGTCCAATCAAAGGGGGAAGGTGTAAGCCTATTCACTGTGTAAACACTGTGCCAACAAGACGTTAGACTTTTCAATATGCAAACTAACTTTTGGCCTATATAATGTCGTGTTTGTCTAATTAAAGTGCAGTCTAGTTCCTACTTTGTTCGCGTAACAGTATAGTCTCGCGCAAGTCTGACTTTTACAACGTACCTATTATAACAATTCTGAAGGTTTTTATTGTTCAACTTTTGTGGACTATCCGTTCTTATTGTGTGGCTGGGTTTGTTTCTATTTTTCCACAAAGCAGACACAAAGCACAAAGCCAAATTCATATCAATTTCACTTCAAGCAAGGCCTGAAATAAGGAAGATCAGCACTTCTAGCAGTACTACAGATTAGCACTAGAAGCTAATGCAAACAAACGTTGAAGCGTTCTTGTCACACTTTGATTGGTTTTAGAAGTGGAGGAGGTCATTGCTGGGAATGGATATCATAAGGTCATTGCAATGATAAGAATTCATTTGTTACAAATATCATAATGACGACTGTAATCCAATCTTGTACTACTCGATAATCAGCTCGAGCGTTTGTAGGGGCTCATATGAAGAATGTCGTAGAACGCTGTCAAAAACGATGTACATGATAAACTTCCATACTTCCTCGAAGAAAATCAAAAGAATCAACTTGCTTATCGGATTATACAGGGAACAATTAGAACGCTTCAGCCAACGTCAAGAAAAAGTCACTGCTGCGTTCTGATCCACTAATTGTTTTTGTTGGATCTGTTTATTTTCATGTGGGCCCTAAGGGTTTTGGATGTTCTTAAAATGCGGTGGTCGGTCAGTTAATGCACTGGAATTAAAACACACACATTTTCGGATATTAATCTAATCCTTATTTTCTGAAACAAAAAAAGCTAAATAAACTGTACAGTAACTTGAAGCCACGGTGAAATATTCCTCGAGTTTCATATATTTTCGTGGAAATCCAAAGCAAACGATGAAACTAATTCTGACTTAGCTAATCAACTAGTCTTTCAAGATGGAGTCAGATATACTCGAAAGGGAGTAGTGAGTCTCGGTATCATCAGGAGTAGAGCAGGTTGTGAGGGCTGTACTAGTTTCCTCTAGTCTGGCAGCTGAGACTGTTGGTTTTGTGTTCTTGTAATGAATTTTGATTTGAAGTTCAAGTATTTTTAGTATTTCCTTGTTAGGCCTGGAGAATATAATTTGGTTTTGTAAATTTCACCTGAAGTTATCGTGTTCTAAAGTTTTGTTTAGTATTTTTAGCAGATAGGCAAGAGAGGAGAGTCCTTAGGCACACCCTACCGAATTGTGAACCTGCAGTAAAGTCGACAACCGTTTATTAGCATCATCTTTGCGAACCACACTTTTACACCACATTGTTATCTATTCATTAGGTATGAGATGAAATGACATCTGCTAATTAGCTTAGCCTTAACAATACATTATTATTCCGGCTGGAGCCGGAATATCTAAAATGGGTGTGTACTGTGTAGTATATTTAATGTGTAATAACTTTGATGTCTCAGAAAAAGGTCTATGTTTAACACGAGTCTAGCTATGTACCATTTTTTCATGTACAATATGCAAATTAGTTTTGCAACGATACAGAACAAGGGCAGAAGTGCAAGTTATAGGTATTATTGTATTACTGCACAGACGTAACTCAACTAAGTGTGTATGTAGTTGTTTAATACCCGTGTAATCAACATTTCTGAGCTGCATTTTACTGTTTGTATGTAAGAGAGTGCCATTATTATCGTTAGCACTGAAACTATGCGGTCCACACGTTATCCCTGGAGGGAGGCAAACATTTTGCGAGAAGATTTGTACGGGTGGATTTGCACATTGATGCCGCCGTTTTAGTGATGAGTACCCCACTGGATATGCCCACTTCGACTTTTCACACGATTACCTGCTGAAGCTTGAAAGCGGAAAAACTCCAAACTATTGATTTAGTTTGAATAACAAAAACAAGCTGTTGCTGTAGTCGTATGAATAGTGATCGTGCAGTCAGTCATGAAAACACTACTAGCTTGCTGCTAATGTCCAGGCAATATTGTAGCAAAAACTGTATTGAAACGGTTCTCTACTACTTTTTATCTCGCCTAGAGGCGAGATACTTGTATTCGTTTGAGTCTCTTTTTATCTCGCCTAGAGGCGAGATACTTGTAATCGGTTGAGTCTCATCTAGAACTGATTTCAACATTTGCGAAAAAGATGTCCTATGCTTACTACAGGGGTCATTAACTGGCTGTTTTTGTGTAGGGGGGCTCTGGGGGAAACGTTGTTGTATTAGCCCGGTTACTTGGTCTAGCATTTTGCTTTCGTTTGCAAAGCCCGAAAACAACAGTAATAGTAGTTTTAAAAAGTGTTTTGTTGAAAAAACGATGACTGAATATTTTATTTTCTATCATTGTTATCCTTTGAACAAGGCCCCCCTTGGTTGTCAACTTGAAATCAGAAAGTTTCCATTTTTGTTGCAATATGCAAATTAGTTTTCGTATTCCATGCTGCCAGTTGTAGTGTTTGCCGATGGAGTTAAGCAGCAAGAAAAAAACAAGTCGGCCCCAAAAGGGCCAGTATTCCTTTGTAGACCTTTTCTTTATTCAATTGCTATATTGTTTTCGTTTGAAGCTTTTTATAGTGTTAGAAACTACAGGTTTAGTTTCACTTGACTTCCCTCATCAGGGAGAGCAGGTCTATGCCGGGCTGAACTTGTAACGTCCAGCCAAGCTAGTACCTAATCTAATTCCCTAACGCACCCATGTGTAGCTCCCAAGCTACACTGGTGCTCAAAAATCTGCAATCGTTTAGATTGCTGACAGCCGAAGACTGCGCGAAGGCTCTCAGATCTGCCGCTTAAATAGGCTCCAAAACCTAATTTGCATAATTCGAATGCAAAAAAATCTGACCTAAGCTAGCCCTGTGCTGAAGATAGGGCTTCTGAATAGAGAAATGACTCACATTGCACTAAACATACAAGTTTCCATTTTATACATTCCTGCTCCAGCAGGAATAACTAGCTCGCATCTTTCACACGAAATTACGTTACTGCAGGCCTGGCCAGGTCACCAGGAACGAGTTTAAGCTTCCATTTGATTCGATTCCATCCATGTCTTCGCAAGTAACCGAACACTCCTGAACTTAAATACTGGCCGCAGATGAGGCAGCTAACAGTAATTATGTATCTAATTTAGTTTTAGTTTTCTGATTTTAAGCGCTAGCTGCATTCGTCATAAGACTTCTTCATCTTCAGATGATAACAAGTTAAAGTTAGCATTAAGTTTGAATATGAAATCCTTGTGAACCATGCAGTAAACAGTGGATCCTACATTGAAAACTTTAACTGATACAAACGTGTCGTGATCTGCCACAGTTGATGAAACGATTTGCATTTACATCACCAAGAAGTGAGCTATTTCTAACAGACTTTTTGTGTCGTTTGGAACTGCTTTGTTTTGCTCTGCTCAGCTTGCTGCACCCAGAATGCGCTTTTCGGCTAGAAGAGCCAGCATTTGAGCCTGCGGGATCCCGTGGGACAAAAGCTTTCCATTTTATTAAAAATAAAATTTCTGAAAAACTACAGAACATTGACCTAAACATTGCATTCACTTCACAACTCAAATTATACATTTGTAGTATAACTTTTTCGCTTAGTGCCACATCCCAGTCGCTTTTTCTTAGAGGCAGAGGGTGTGCCAGCTCCAATTTAAGTATCTACCGCAATATGTAATCTTTTAGCACCCGAATTTCCTCAGGGCTAAAGGTAAAGATCTGAAAATGACCGGTTTTATATTTTTGGCTGCCATTTTTGCTAAGAGCCACTAAAAAGATGGGACTTCCTTCCAGCAATCGCTAGAGGCTTAAAAGCTCCATATTTTCAATTCAGCTTTGCAGCGTCCCTGATGCACCTAAGAAAAGTTAGTAGCCGCCAAATTCGGACATTCTTAATCTCTCTACTAAATAAATCTACTAAATTAATTCTAGGTGCAAGGCTTGATTCTTAGGTGGACGTTAATTTAATCTCGACGCTGGATTTGCATGAACAGAGAACTGCGATATAAAGATCAAAATTTTCAACATTTTCATTGTCGGAGGAAAGCTATCGAAACTCCATTTTCTCAGCTGGCGTGGAAACATTCTTGTAAAATGGGGTCGAGGTTTAAAAAGGGAGCAAATTTCCAGACTGCCAACCGGTAACTGACCATTCCTCCGGGGAATAGATGCCGAAAATATGGCAATATGGGCAATATGGCAAAATTTTATTAAAGGGTTAAAGATATGCAAATACTATAACAGTAAGTTTTGATTTATCAAATTGCCGCCTGAATTGCAAAAAAATGTACATAATTGATCTTTGATCTGGAAAATAAAGGAAAACTATCTGAAATCATGTTTTCTCATTTTAGTTTTCTCTTGTCCGAAATTTACAACTATTAATTTATTTACATCACAGCATAATCATTAAGTATTCTTTACGTTTATCTCGAGCAAACTAATTTAATTCGGATACTTGTTGTTGATATTAGATTACTGAGGAACGTTTCCGTTTACTGAAGTGATGTTTCAGGCACTGAAAGTGAAACTGAAGCTAGGTTTCAGGTTGTACTGGTTTCAATTTCAGGCACTGAAACTGAAAGTTAAACTGAAACTATTTTTGGAGGAGACCTAAAACTGAAACTATTCTAGCCCGCCGACTGAAGCTATTCGGAAAAAAATAGTTTCAGTCTTTTCTTAAAGCATGACGGTTGAAGGTTTAAAGCCGTTATTTCGCTAAAATTTTACAATAAGCGCCAAATAATCTTAAAGTTATGCTTTATATGATTTGTGAATGCTAGAAACTGCAGTTTTCTGAATGACCTGAAACTGAAACTCCGCCTGAAGCTAAAACTGAAACTGTTCATTCTCGGACTGAAAGTTCAATTGGAACTGAAATTAATTCGTGAACCCGACTGGAACTGAAACTCAAATCGATTACTGAAACTACACACTGTTTAGCCACCTGTGTACAAAACTTATCAATCAGAAAGGTCGGTCTCTTCTTTTCAGCGGCGAGATAATGCCCCTTTTAGGGGCCTACTTGTTGAACTGCTTTGGACCAGACATCAAAATGCCTTGTATCGTCAACGTAGGGCTCAGTACGTGGCTGTTTTATTTTGGAGGGGGCATGGTCTTAAGTTGCCATGTAACACTAATTTTCTGTTAGGACCTCTATTAATAATCGATTCCCATATGCTTAAAATTTATAAATACTAAGTACGGAATTTTTGAGTCGAAGGGGACGCAGTAATAAATTTGAAGCTATTCAAACTGATGTTTCTCAGCAAAGCCCCCTTTGGTTGAAATCCAACTTAGCACAAAATGCACTATTTGTCTAATATGCAAATTAGCTTGCTACATTCCTTTCACTTTCAATCAAGATGATCACTGACAGCGTGCAGTCGCTAGTAACCTGGTTAAAACTGCTCCAGAATTAAATAAAATTTTATGTATCTGGTCCTGGTGGACGAAATTTTTGTTAAGTTTTTCAATCAAAGGAAAAACAACGGTAGGTCGCTTCGCCAGGTTTGGATTTGCAATTTAAGCAAAAAATACTGAATAATTGCTGGTTACTCATGTAAGTAAATATCTCCTTGGATGCAACTGCCATTAAATTTCCAACATTTTTGCGTTTGCTGAGCATGCTGAGCGTCAGCACTCAGCAGGGATTGACGTACGAATTGAGGTATTAGTGATGTTTCCGGCACTGAAAATGAAACTGAAACTAGGTTCCACATTGTACAGGTTTCAGTTTGAGGCAATGAAACTGAAACTTAAACTGAAACTATTTTGGGAGGACACCTGAAACTGAAACTGAAACTAGATTGAGACCTGAAACGCGGACTGAAACTAGTTTCAGTCTTTTCTCAAAACATGAAGATTTGGAGGTTTAAAGCGGTTTTTTGTAAATACCCTGCAGTGGAAGTATAAATAATCATAAATTTATGCATTATGTTATGTCTCAAGGCTAGAATCTGCAGGTTTTCGAGTGAGCTGAAACTGAAACTGAAACAACGACTGAATCTAAAACGGAAACTGAAATATTTTGCGAACCCGACTGAAACTGCGCTAGGATCTATTATATCTGTTCCGATAGTTCAAGTTCAGCGGCGAGATAATACCCCTTTTAGGGGCCTACTTGTTGCAATTATTCGCACATTGTGGCGCATGGAGATGGCGTTCAAGCGTGCTTTCATAGAATACGGAGGTAATGGATATGTTATTGATGGCATTGTGTTTCGCAAAATCGGGACACTGGAAACCGTATGTATTTACGCTGCCTGGAGAAATGAACCACTGGGTCTTCTGTCGCCGCTAGTATAGTAGAGTAAAACGCTAGAATTTTACCAGATCAGCTAACACACTGTACTATTTTGTGACCTAAACATCAAAGTTAATCAAGTTAATTTTTCGGTTTTAATTAATTTCATTTTCAATTTTTCGTGTGCAGTAGACCATCAATCACTGGCAGATTCAGGATTTGGTGATGGGGTGCGGTAACATTTTTTTACCGAGGGGGGAGGGCCTGGGGGCAGAGCCTCCCAGAAGTTGAAGAAATTTTTTGTTTTTGCAATAAAATCGATCTTCGGATCTTTAATTCTTTTCATTTGGAAGAACTGAGAAAATTTTAAAAAATACAACACATAAGAACATTATTTATGCTATATTGGCAAATACATCATTTGTTGAATAAATATTCTCGAAATGCGACAGAGCATTTAAATACCGTACAAGCAGTGAAGACGTTAGCAAATTAATCTGGAAGCATCATACAATCTGCGAAAGATATACAGTTATAACAAATAACTGGTTTCTTACATATGTGTCGACATTTTAACAAGAAGTCCCCCAAAAGGGGGTATGGTTCTGCAACTGAGTCGAAGAAACCAATGCGTTAATTTGCATAGGAATAGATGATTTCGAATTTGATGCACCAGTAGTTGCACTTGGGTGTCGGCATTATGGAATGGTAAAAAAGATTTTAACTGAACTTTTATGGTGTTACCTTGAGTTCATTGTCATAAACAGAATTGCAGAACCAAATTCTGACATGGACTCTGCATCCTGAGTTTATGATCGGGGTCTAAAATCAGTCTCAGGCATGATCCAGATTTTAAAAAGAAGCTATTCTGAAATGGATCCTGCTATTGATTTTGATCCCGATCCTGGGTTAAGCCGCTTCCCAGTTTCAAAAGTTTTTCAGCTTTATATTTTCTGGTCTGAAACAATATTATGTTAGAATTCTGGCAGCTGACGTTTTGGATTTTGGCTACCTCACACCGAAATGTCAATCAACAAGTGAATTCAATTAAATGTCAGGAGCAGGTTTCTGTAAAATTTGAAGCAGTTCAAAACTACGGACTGCTGCTGCATAGTTTATCGCAACCTACCGAACAAATAGGCAGCCACCAGTGGCAATGTACTAAGAGTTTTGTGTAGGAAAGCCGCTTGAGCATTTAGAAGTTGCAACTAGTCAGCCAAGCTGTTAATTAGAAACTGTTGTTAGATGTTATTGCCCAATTTGCATAACTATTGACACCCTTGAAAACTATTCTGTGAAATTAAAAGTTGGCCGGAGGGAGGCAATGCCAATGAAGCAGAATTGACTTGGGGGAGACTGGAAAAAATTGCAGCCTATGCCGAGTCACGATAGGTCGTGCAAATAGAAACGCAAAATTGAAAGAACTTCAAACAACTGTTTTTTGCGAGCACCAAGTCCCCTTCGGCTAAAAAAACGAGCAGGACAACATACTAGGCCAATGCTGAAGATAGGGCAACTAAGAGTGGAGAAGATGCCTACAGTGCTAGTACATAGCTACTTTCTGTGACAATAGTAGGCAGAACAAAAATTGTGAAAGGCGAAAACTGCAATATTGTTCATTGGTCTATAAAACAGTTCCAAGTTTTATAGCTAGCTATGGTAATAATAAAATACGTCAGCGAATTTCTCCAACATACAGAACAGTGACTATTATTTGGTTTCTATTAATTATATTGCTGTTTCTTAAAGTACAATGTAGTGAATTTCAACGCCTCTGCTCGTTTACGGAACAAGCTTCGGATTTATAGTTTACGTAAACACGTCGGTAGTGTTAAACAGAAAATACGGTTTAACTGTTAACTTTTGTGTTGATTAAAATGATTGCTTTTAGAATAAAATGTTGCGAAGACTGCGGTAAATTCCAATTCAACCAATAGTACATAATATAAGAGTAAGAAACTCTTACATTAGCATGTGCAAATCACGCTAAGTATGCTCGGTGCGTTATGTCGGGACCCCCCCCCCCCGAAAGTCTCGGGGGGGTCCCACTTAGCATTAATTACACGCTTTCATATAAGCGTGTGTCTGCTCGCTGATTCGCCCATAAGCCTAAGGCTTACAGTAAGCAGTAAGCAGGGTACTGCGTCACTGCGAATTGTCGGTGTCTCGGTGAATTTTTCCATGGAAAAAATCTAGAACATAAAGCACAATATGTAATGATCAAGTACAACAATTTAATCTTTCCTATTGAACACTTCTATAACTACGACTTAACTTAAAAAATTATGTTGCAGCATTCTAAAATGGAAAAATTTATAGCAATATATGTTAAGCCGCTTACTGTAGGTAATTTGTTAATAATTTTAATTAATTAATTATAACTTTAATTAGGTTAATGCAATTAAAAAACCAATTCGACAACTTTGTAGCATTTTTTCTCCTCTTTCCAATGATATAAAAATTGTTGCATAATACAAAAATTCGAAGGAATGTAATCTGCAACAATTTTTATATCGTTGAAAAGAGCAGGAAAAATGCTACAAAGTTGTCGATTTCGTTTTTTAATTGCATTAACCGAGCATACCTAGCGTGATTTGCACATGCTAGTGTAAGAGTTTCTTACTCTTATATTATGTTACTCTTGATGGAACTGTAGCAAGATCATAGTGATGTTTACGCTGTCCTGTTTAGTTTCAGTTTCCGTTTCAGTTTCAGTTTCAGCTCCATTTTCAGACAAGTTTCAGTTTCAGTTTCAGCTCAAAGTTGGCTCTAGTTTCAGTTTCAGTTTCAGTTTCAGTTTCAGCTCTTAGTTTAGCTTAGTTTCAGTTTCAGTTTCAGCTCCAAATCTGTTATAGTTTCAGTTTCAGTTTCAGTTTCAGCTCTGACTAAAATGAGTTTCAGCTTTAGTTTCAGTTTCAGCTCCAAATTTGTTACAATTTTCAGTTTCAGCTCTGACTAAAATGAGTTTCAGCTTTTTGTTACCCTCTTTATATTATCTTTATGTTAGGCTAATCAACTTAATTAATTTATGTAATTTAGTTTCCGTTCCTAATTATGAACTTTCACATAATATCATCTGACATTTTTGTTTGTGGAAGCAGGGTACTGCGTCACTGCGAATTGTCGGTGTCTCGGTGAATTTTTCCATGGAAAAAATCTAGAACATAAAGCACAATATGTAATGATCAAGTACAACAATTTAATCTTTCCTATTGAACACTTCTATAACTACGACTTAACTTAAAAAATTATGTTGCAGCATTCTAAAATGGAAAAATTTATAGCAATATATGTTAACCCAAAATTTTGGGTTCTTTTTAGTTGTTGGTTGGTGCTGACGCCCTTGTGCCTTGTCCTTATGCAATGATTTAAAAAATGTTGTTAATTACAAATCTTTAAATTTTGTTCAATGAATAATTAACATTCTGACAAAGGAAATTAGCTGGAATCAAATCAAATAAATACTGCCACGCAATAGTATTTTAACATTTTAACGTATCTACTACTAACTTATGCACCAACGTTTTAATGCTGCATTACTATATAACTTCGTCACTCTGTACGATTTAAGCAGTAAAAGCACTAGTAAAAGGTTTATAGTTATTCTAAGCCTGGAATTTTACATGCTGGGAACGTGACCCAGTTTTTTAAACACTCGTTTATGCTAAGCATGCATACGCTGGAGCTGAAACTATTTCAGCGAGCGAGAGCTGAAACCTGTTTCCGCTTCAGCGAGAGCTGAAACCTGTTTCAGCATCAGCGAGAGCTGAAACCTATTTCAGCTTCAGCGAGAGCTGAAACTAGTTTCAGTCTTAGTGTGGAGCTGAAACTGTTTCAGTTTCAGTTTCAGCTCCATAATTGTTCTAGTTTCAGTTTCAGTTTCAGCTCAAAATTTACGTTAGTTTCAGTTTTAGTTTCAGTTTCAGTTTCAGCTCTCACTTTGAGAAAGTTTCAGTTTCAGTTTCAGCTCCAAATCTCTTATGGTTTCAGTTTCAGTTTCAGTTTCAGCAACTGAAACTGAAACATGTACAAGCTGAAACTAGGTTTCAGTTTCAGTTTCAGCTGCTGAAACAACACTACAGATCAAATACATGCGTGATATTAAGGTTAAGAGAATTACAGCAATGACTACTAACCGTTTTGTACGTATGACGTTACTGTTTCGTGAATAAAATTGAAATTTGCATCCCTTACTCGTTTTGAAAACCGGTTCTATTATCTGTAGCTAGCTATCTTACGGTTTCGTGCGAATTATGTTTCTCTTAAAGCAGTTAACGTGAAGATTGTAGCAAATCGAATTCACTAATAGCAAGATCTGCTTGTCTGAACTGCAGCTAAAACTCCTAACTGTTTTGTGCGAATCATGTGGCTATTATTGTTGGTTTAACTTTTGCAGTATATCAAGATTTGTCGAACAAATACAGGCCAGTAACAACTAACTGGTTTTATACGTATGATCAAGAGTACGTAATATAAGAGTGTGCCACTAGCAACACTCTATGTTATCAGAGCAAAAACTATGCTCTGCTCGCTAACGGCCCACCCCCCCCCCTCACGCAAATTAGACCCATCACTTCAAAGAATTTTGAGCGCTATGTTTGTGTTCTAAAGCTCGAAGCAGGCACAAAATTCGCGCACGCACTGTTTGTGTTTTCGAGCTTAAGCACACAAACATAGAGAGAGTGAGCGTACCCCGTTTCGACTAGGTACTGATTTGCGGGGGGGGGTCACTAGGGTCTGATTTGGGGGGGGGGGAGGGCCGTTAGCGTGCAGAGCATAGTTTTAGCACTGATAACATAGAGTGTGCATAGTGGCACACTCTTATATTATGTACTCTTGGTATGATGTTGCCATTTTGAAATAGTAAATAATGTTGCATGTTGTTATACTGCGCTCTATTTGAAGAATGTAGTAGGACTGCATTCCATTTGAAGAATATAGTAAGACTGCTTTGAGGAATGTAGTAGAACTGCATTCCTCAAGTGGCCTAGACCCGGCTTATGTCTACTACTAATTTAGTTTGAAATTCTTAGACTATCCGAAAATTTAGACTATCCGAGGTTAGACTATCAGAAATTAGACTATCCGACAGAGCACCCTACTATTTTCATTAGGAGATTCTGCAAAATTCACTGTAAACTTCTAAATTTGAATTTAATTTTCAATGTTAAATAGCAACCGGCAGAATTAAGAGTGCAGCCAGCACACGTGATGCCAACTTTTCAGTTAATTGTGTAGTTCAGCTTTCACAGAAGCACACCTGGATGAGATGAGCACTGTCAATAAAGAAATTGATTTTCAGGTACTACTAAGGCTATACCTAACTAGAAACCAGTTTAGCTACGCTTTGGAGTTGTTGTGCAAATGTTGAAAGCCCCTCTGTTCTTAGGGTAGTTGTGGTAATTTCACAAAGACAATAGTATTTTGTACTCCATATTCACGCGTTTTTAATATGAAGAAAGCTTTTTCCATCGCTTATGTCAGTTGCGTCCAATGCGCCATTATAAGGTGGTCTTTGATTTTAGGAAAATTTTGTATTTTCAATTTAAAATCCTGTGAAGCTAGTTACATTAGTTGGTTTCTTATGAATACTGCATGCTTGTATAAGTGGTCACAGTTCTCTACATACATTAATGTGTCAGACTATTTCCACCCAGTCTTCAAGTATATTTTCCTTTGCATGTTCCATTCTGGTAGGTCGAAAATCATGATGTTTCACTGATTAATCAGCTTCGCTGGATTTTCTACGGTTGACTGCCGAAAGTGTTAACACTGGCATAAATATAAAGTGACAGTTATGCATTAGGTTAAAATTGAGGTAAACTGTTAAGTTATTTCTGAAGAGTTCTCTCCTCCCGTTTCTACCTGTCACTCAGCTGTCTCCAATGTTCAGCCTTCTTCCATTTACTTGCCTTCTGGCCTCTTCTTATTTCTACTGGAAAAAAGAGTAAACACAAAAGGGCAATCCTAACCACTCCATAGCCTGCACACACTTTTTCACTCCATTTTCGATCTTATGTACAAACTTCTAACTTTGATGTTTTTCCCGCTCAAGTAGGCTATGCATTTTCTCCTCCTAAGTAAACCAATACCTCCAATTGTTCATAAGTCAGTCGTGTTTTTGTGTTCAAAGAACAAACACTTAAAAGCATGTTTAACGAAATCCAATGTTGGGCTTACAAGGACAGAGTAAATACAGAGGCCGCTCTTTTCCTAGCCTGTGTTTTTTCGTATTTGGTTAATATACTGTGCACTTGAGCAGCTATCAAATAAATAGTGTCCACTTTTCACACAAGATCACTTCAAATGCCACCAAAAAATGGCTCTAATTTTTCACTTCAAAAAGCGGATAAATCAACTAAAGTAGAACTTTAGCTTAATCTCATTTATCCAACACATTTTTGTGTCAGTTTCTCAGATTAGGACTCTTAGAAAACTAGACTAAGTTTCTTTAATGCGAAAACGGTAAATTCAGGAAACTAAAACTAGAGTACTGTATTTCCCAAATTCGTTGGAAATCTTCACTGCCACTGCTAACTGTACCATTACCACTGATGCATCTCAAATTTTAGTTCCTAAATGACAGGAATCGAAGGAAGTGAACCAAGCAAACTATGAATATTAATATAAAGTTAAAAGTTTTATCTATCTGTTCCTATGCTTAACAGAATATATATAACACTAAAGACAGCTGGCGGTTGGCGGTTTCTGAACTTATGTGAACTACAATACGTAATTGAATTAAGTAGCTCTAATTCAAACGAATGATGTAATTCGGCTATTGTCAGTTAACCTGAATCTGTTGGATCTATCACTAAGGTTTGACTCAGACTGACTATATGCGAAAATTAATCTAGATAATAATCTTTCTGCCTGTTCAGATTAATAATTTTCATTCTATTCCCGTCTCGTGCACCCTTCCAGTCTGCTTCTGAAGTTTTCATTTCAACATTATCCCTCCTTATACTTCTCGCTCAACGAAGGAGCGCTCGCTCTCACCGAGTTAATCCCACAAATATATTAATAAGTTGAAATTTATTTTTCATTTTCTGACACCACAGAAATAAAGCAACTCAGGTGCTAATCAATTTTTCAGCAACCATGCTTCACTGTTAAAGTTTAGCTTCATAAAGTTCCATCATGGAATTCTAGCAGCAATAAGTCTCTTAAGTTAAAACTTATACATTAGCCTCTCCCTACGCCTTTGAATTTGATGCCTATATAAACTTCTTAATGCTAATCATTTATGGTTATATGCCGTTATATGGTATACATAAATTTATTACACAAGTTCAAGAAAATTTAAAATTTATTAGATATTTACTAATCATTATAAAATTATTTAAATTATGTATGTTAGGGTATAAACTTAGTATGTTAGGGTTACAACATAAAATTCAAATCCTGCAGAATGGGTTGTTAGACTGTATCGATGTAGTATGAGTTCCATATTCTTGTCAAACAGTTGAAACATTAATTTTAGCAAATCGAGAACTCAGAAGGTCTTACTTGTTATCAGTTGCGCGCATGGCCTTTATTATATATACATATGCTTTTTAAATGTAATTCATGCCCTTTCTTTTGTATGCGGTCTTACACTTAATTATTTTAGCTTCATTTTGTATATTTTCTCAATTAAACAATTTACACTCTTTTTACTTTAGGGCAACGTAAACTTGATTAATCTCAGTTATTCAATATGTTTTCTCAAACAATTTACACTCTTTTTACTTTAGGGCACGTAAACTTGATTAATCTCAGTTATTCAAAGGTGAACTATCTTGGTTGTGATGACATTGGGTCCTGCACTGTTTTTGTGGTCCAATTACCAATTCGTATATGCAAGTTTAAGTTTTCTAAAAGTGCTTGCTAGAAAAATTATGTGCTTCTGTCTTTCTTTTTGAAGACTTCTGATATTCCTCTAAAGTGAAATAATAGAACACCACGATAGCCAAACCCATGGATCAGAGTAAGTTAAACACAGTATTTTTCATAAAAAATCACACGATAGAATTCCTCCGCCAAATAACGCCAAGTTTAGATCAGATTTGCCGAGTTCTCCTACACTTTTTCGATGAATAAAGGTTTACAAAGCTGAAGGCACAAAGTAGGTACTATAAAGTTAGCGTAATGGTTTCGCATTATTATTGTTACCACAAAATTAAGATTAATTGTACTAATATAATTAGCATTGTCATACATTAACATAGGGTCGGATCCTGGGGGGGGGGCTTGTCCCAAGAAAATTCTGAGGGGGCTTGTACCTTGAACCAAAGTTTTCGAGAGGGGGCTTGTACCATAAGCATTAATTAACGTAAAATAAACTCAAAATTTTTAAAGAAATTGAAGAAAATTGCCAATTTTTAGAAAAAATTTCAAAATCTTCATCGATTTTTTGGAAAAAATAGGAAATTTTAGTAAAAAATTCCGGCGAAGCCGGAAATTTTTTGGAATTTTGGTGCGAATACCTATTTTTTCCGGCCATTTCTGCTTACCCCTTGCCCAATTTTTCCTTACCCCTTGTCCCTGGCGACGAAGGGGCTTGTACCTTGTCCGGGTTGGGGGGGGGGCTTGGACCCCCCCATACCCCCCCCGTGTTAACCTATGAGCATTGTTATTAGCTTATTATTCGTTCCAGTTATTAAAATATAATTTTTTTTAAAATTTAAGTTTTAGTCACAGATCGATCAGAACTGTGTTCAAATGCACCCATCCAAAGTTCGAGGTTAAGTTTTATTACGTGCGTTTATACAGGAGTGCGCACACGGAAAAATCAGCAACCTTACTTTAATACTTCTGTTTTGCCCTTTAGCTTCAGCAACATTTTTTTGAAACAAAACGCCTTCAGAAACTCCAAAGAAAGGGACCAAAATGTCTGCAATGCTATGCCATTAGTGTTTCCCGGAAACAATTTTTGGTCTTTTTCAAATTAAAGAGATAGCTTTTTGGCATTTAGCTGCACCCCCCTAAAAACGACATTTTTGTTTTATATATTGGGAAATTAGGCTTCTATTATTGGACCCAGTTAGCACTTCTAATCGCTTCCGATTAGAGACTTTGGAATTTAGAAACTTGTCTGAGCCTGGTCTGTTTCTAATCTATGTGAGTGTATTTAACGGTAATCCCAAAACTTTCCTACATTGTCAAGGATAAGATTCTGCTGTTGACAAATATATACGGAAAATTCGGAAATCAATTCGATTCGAAAATGGTCCAATAAATATCGAACCGTCGACATAAACTGATTATTTCGAGCTTGCATAAAATATTTTCTCGGAAATGAAAACTTTTAGTAAAATTCCAAAACTGCATTTAACAAAAACCATCGTAGCTTCCCTGTAGCCATCAAATTTTATACCTTAAGCAAATTGTCACACTCATTTTCAAAAGTTAGAAGAACGCCTAAAGTTGACTATTAAAGGTCCTATTTGAAAGATGATGCAAATTACGACTTCCCATAAAATTTTACTAAGGATTCCCAGCAGCTGTAAATATTTGCACTTATGTTTTTTCGCGTATGACCATAGTCAGTTAATCTGCACACGGATCTATCTTCTGGTCATTTTTGGATTTGTAAATAGTGATAGTCTATATCGACAGTAGTCCGTGTTAGGAGTTAGGACAGAGATAATCTACACACCGACAATCTATTTATCATCTGCTCACTTACAGATTCATGAAGATTGCGTTTTTTACAATTTTTTTGCCTGTGCTCAGGGGCCGTATTCACAAAGCTCCACTAAAAAGTGTCCCTTTTTAGGGTCAAGTGACACTACATTTAGGGTCCTCACTTTAGGGAAGGGCGATCTTATTCACGTAATAATTTCAAGGGCTACTAAACCTAGGGCCCTAAAGTTAGTGGCCAGCAGCAGCTACGCTGAGCCCAGAAACAAGCTTCAGATATTAAAGTTAATTATATTACTACTAGCTAGCGGGCACCATTAACAAACTTTTCCATTAACTTTGTTGCGTTTTTGTGCTCTTTCTAACCATAATAAAATTACTGAAGTTAACCTAAGTAATAGTTCAGAAACTATTTTTTAAACATTTAAATTGAAATTTAATTTTTCATGTTTTGAAATGACATCAAAACTTAAATGTTTGAAAAATATTTCCTGAACATTCGGGTCGGTGAACTGCAATAATTTTATTATGGTTAAAAAGAGCACAAAAAATGCTACAAAGTTAGCGAAAAAGTTTGTTCATGGTGCGCACTAATTAATATTATTATTATTGTTGTTGTTATTATTTTTCCATTTAAAAAGCATATATGTGACTACTGGCTACGTGAGATTTTGCGAACCTATGTTGATAATTTCACCATTTCAAGATCATTCCTTGTATGCTTGGATACATACATTTCAATGTAGCAAATGTTAGTATTCTAGCTTTGATTGGCAGGTATCAACGTCCGCTTTCTTTTCTTTCATTATAGTTGCAAAGCGAGACCCAAATTAACAGACAGTCTCCTAGTTGCTGCGGCTAGTTTTAGATTGCGTCGTCCAGACAATGGGAATAATGGGAATAATTTTGCGATTCAAATTTGGCGCCAAAATCTTCAATATTTTCATTAGGGGTGGGAGACGTTATCAACATCAAATCAAATTTAGTTAGAGAGGCAGCTTCTGCTGTAATTGGCTCTAATTGGCTGTTGTCTACATCCATCACATGCTCTGATCAGAATATCATAACAGAATGATATCAAGAAGATAAGAGGTTTGCTCTTATAATCGTAAAATTATGACATTTTACTGAAACTGATTCCAAATCTTGGAGTCAGTTCACAATTGCTATTGGTTTCGGGTTTGGTCACTGGCACTTAAGGTGCTGGTATCCTTTTGTGCAGTGCCTTGATGGTAATTTTTTGAAACACTATAACTTTCGCAATTTTGGGAGTTGGAAAAAGCTTTATATATCGTTTTAAAGCGTATTATCTGTACATTCTCATGAGCTTACGAAACTGGCAAATTGGAAAAACATAGTAAAAATTCTTTGACGTGCTGACATCTAACAGGATGAATACAGACTAAAAATTTTTGAACACCTATTTCTCAAAACTGAAGAATCGGCCAAAAGTTCTCTTTGTGCCATGATATGAAGGACTTATGGGCCGAGGGACGTTTTTTGGATTCGGCTCAGCAGGTCTTAACGTTCGTGAAAATCGGCCAAATGCGCGGTGACACGAGATTTCGCAACTTCGGATTGAGTTTTCTTGTAACAGGATACGTTTTAGTCCAAACCAAGAAAAACGGCCCTCCTCAGAAGTGCGAATATCGATTCTGCCAAAAATCTCAGGAATCCGTCGTGTAGCTTTTGAGAAATCGCTTTTTCGAAGGTTTTTTGACCAAACTTCAAGCTTAAAGCAATAAAATCCGGCTAAGGCATTCATTAAATGGGCATTACGCTGTATCGATTGAGTATAAATAGACCAACTTTGCCCTTAACATGTGGCAGTAATTTTAAAAAAACTGATTTCCTCAAAAATGGCCATTTTTGACCCTCAAGATGGTTTTTTTGCTTATAGATATTGACTTAATCACTGATGATTTTTCAAAGGTTTTAAGAGCAAAAATGATCATTTTCGTGTCCTCTTTCAACAACCAATCCTGTGTCTGGTCGACCTGCTGGGAGCCTAAGGCCTAAAACCAAAACTTTCTTATCTTTTGGACGAAAAATACGGCACTGGTCCCGGAGTGTTAAAGAGCACGGAAATAGGTTATTTCGTAAAATGTACATTTACGTAATGGATTAAAGCCGCATGACTCAAAAATACCCGAAAGGAAACCAGCACCTTAAGCTACTGGTATCGCTTTGTGTAAATTTGACCTTACAGGCTCCAATTCGTCATGTAAGAGGATTAAGCTTTCCGGATATGTTATTTTAATGCTCTTTAACATTCTGGGACCAGTCCCGCATTTTACAGCTAAGCTCTTATTTAAGTTAAAAGTTAAAAGTTAAATGCCATTTGCCATTTTGCACATTTGCCGGATTTTCTTGAGTATTGAGACTTGTTGATCCAAATCCAAAAATACGGCTCACATGCCCTTCCCTTCATATCATGGCACAAGAAGAAAATTCTACAGTTTTGAGAAATCGATGTTCAAAAATTTTTGGTCTATATTTCGCTTGTCGGATGTCAGTATGCCTGAAATGTTTTGCTATTTTTTTGCTAATTTTGCTAGTTTCGTAAGATCTTGTGAATGTATAGATTATAAGCTTTAAAACGATGTATAAATCTCTTTCAAACTCCAAAATTGCGAAAGTCATAGCGTTTCGAAAAATCACCACAAAAGAACTGCACAAGAGGATACCACCACCTTAAGCTGAACGATCCGGCTCGTAGGTTCCGTTGTTTGCAAAACGAAATTCGGCAAGAACCAGGCCGAGCATGCAGACGGATCATTGCTTACGCTGTTGCACACAACTTAGCTATTAAGTTTAAGTTGCCTGATTTTGATGATGAAGTGGAGGACTTCCAACCGCCAAATATTGAAAGTTTGGACGCTACTGGCACAGCTTTCAAACGAGCTTTGCCAGAACCTACTTTGAGCTCAGTTCATAGCCAACCGCTGCGAATGCCTTCATCCGTAAAACTTTGCTTGTTTATTTGTTTGCAAACATTGTTTGTCTTTGAAATAAAAATGCGGAAGATAAACCACTGAATAAAGGTGAAATTAATACTGTTTTTAAATAGTTTGCTTATTATTAAAAGTAATTTTCAGACAAGAGGCTCAGTGATACTTCTGCATTTAACGTCAGTGGCTCAAAAGCCAGGTTGCTCCAACGAAATTCGGATCTCCGATGGAATTTGAACCCGCAAAATATTATGTACCGCTAGTAAAATTTATATACTAACCTGTATATAATTATTTCAGACTTACAAATGCCTAACGTTTTACTACACAGAACATAATGTGAACAATCGTTCATAATTTTACACAAATAAATTAATAGCAAGAGCTTAGAGTTGGTTGTTTGCTGGGGCCCCTCACAAATTTTGGCCAAAAATAAAATTTCGATAAAATCAAAAATTTTTATATGGATGGATTCCTTAATGTGTGCAGTGCATCCACAAAAAATTTTAAGCGGATTGGTAGAAATTTGAGTGAGCTATGCTCGAATAAGGAACACTAGTCAACGTTTTAGGGACCTCCGAGGTCTCTAAAATTTTAGTGACAGTTCAGTCCCTTAAATGCTTTCGTGAATCAAGTGTTACTTTTTAGTATGAAATCACTCTTAAAATGGTCACTAAAACAGTCCCTAAAATGCTAAAAGTGTCCCTAAACTTAGGGCCCTAAAGTAAGTATACTAAAATTTCGTGAATACGCCTAAAAGTTTTAAGTGTCCACTAACACTAAAAGTGTCCCTAAAACAGCCACTAAAAGCTTTGTGAATACGGCCCCTGGTCTTGAATATCTTGTTTCTACCATCTCTTACCATTATGAGTACACTACATTTATTTCAGGATTTCTATGCTGTTTCTGAATGATGCCGAGCTAAGGTGTAGGCTTCCGTTTTTCTTTGTTCTAGAGTTAGGACTCTCCTTTAGGTAGCGTTAGCTTGTCAGATTAAGACTCCCCAGCCAAGACCAGTGACAGAAACCCATAGAAATGAAATGCATCAAAGCCAGGAATTCTTTTTCCCTTTCAGCCAGGGTGTTAGTTTATCATTGAACGGAGCCATAATCAAGTAAAGAAAATTATTCATCTACTTAAACACTGTTGCACTCAGCAACAAAAGAAAAGTTCCCCTCCTTATGTGTACAGGCGGAGTCTATTTTATGGCTCAAGTCTCGAGTTAAGAACTAAATTGGCGTCTTGGACATTAACGTTTCATATGCTTAATACCTACTTTCTGTTCAACACACATCATGAGTTACGTACCTATGAAGTTAAGTTGCCTTTTAACTTTTACTCTACTGCTTATTCCTCACTTTCTACTTTTAAGGAGAAAACTAAGCAAAATTCGGTGATTACAAAATTTGTGAGTGAAACTCGATGCCGAAGCACTGTTGTAACTAAACAACCATACACTTTTCACCTTACGTTATAGTGCTTCTATCGTGGCTGGTGGACCAAGAAAAAATCGAGGCGAAAACTATACGGGAAGCGTCAGGCACCTTCATACCCACGAATTTTGATTTGCAACGGAACAAGCATTTGATCTGCTGTCTCAGATTTAGCTATTAATCCATTATAAGTGTGAATTTAGCAGTATTCGGCAATCCTAAAGGCGCTCACTTTAACTAGTTTATATTGAACAGCTCTAAAATAAAGCAAACCTCCAGATTATCATTGCTGTCCTAAAGTAGACTTTAGTTTTCTGCATGCAGCTGGTGTAAACGTTGTTCAATCTGATTGCACCACATTGTATGATGGCTTCGTATTCGCGTTTTTGTACTACTGTTGAAAATCTCTGTTTTGTGGAAACATAATAAATATAACGCTTATTAATCAATACTCTCTGAATTCTCAAACAAATTTCCCTTATTTCTTAAACATTATTAAGAGCATTTAATCTGCTTCATTATATGGTCCTCTCTTAGTAAACCCTTACTTGCTGGTGCTAGATATTATTTCAGCCTGTCTTTTTCAGCACATTTCATCATTTATATGCTGCAAGTGTTTTAGAATGATTTGTGTCTTACACATTAAACGCACACTTCTTATTGCCCGGGAAAAGCCGTGTCATCATTTCATTGACAGCAGTTCTTTTTAGCTCAAAACAAATGTGTCAATTTGTTAACTTTTAAATTGTTCAGCGTTTTATTTCCGGTTTGTAGGCATCTTTGTTTCAAGCAGATTTAGCATCTGCACGAATCACAGGCAATTTCAAATGTGGAATCGCAGTGAAATTAAGGAGTTCGCGAACGGTTTGTCCCCAGTTTGCCACTTCCCCAGCTAGTCAACTCTAATCCCTATAATTAAGGCTGCTCCAGTTTTTCAACTATTTTGAGTTCATCCCCACTTAGTCAGCTATTTTATAAGGCTTCCTCATCTTGTCAACTCTTTTTCATGCCATCCCCACTGTGTCAGCCGTTGTTCGAATTAATCAGTTTGTTTTTCTTAGGGGGGAACAGCTTTAACTTTCACTACTTTGAATTAATTTAAAGAAAAATATTATTTAAGTGTTCAATCAGCTGCATGATTTGATCAGGAACGCATCAATTGATGACAAACTTAAAAAAATTAAAGTTTGTAAAGATATTGAGAAATTTAATATGAGTTAAAAGTATATTATAATTAATAAAATTTGAAAGTATTTTCTCACTTGGTATTTTTCATGCCAAATCTTATTTATGACTTATAAATAAATATTTCTGTTTAATTTAATACGTTTTTGAAGTTAAAACTTTATTTTAGTCAGTGTAAAGCAGGTTACCTTGAGAAAAACAAATTAAAATAGTTTGTATAAGAGTTGACAAAGTGGAAATGCCTTACAGAAATGTTGACTAAATGGGAATGTACTGAAAAATGGTTGACAAACTGGGGACAACCTTTATCCTAGGGATTAGAGTTAACCAATAGAGGTCGGCCCGGCCCGGCCCGCGGGCCGGGTCGTGCCGGGCCGGGCCGACGGGCCGAAATGCTCATCTCTACTCTAGTCTGTACGTAAAGTTTCTTATCCGGACGCAACGAAATTTTAACGGAACTAAACTAGACGCAACATTATTTCGGGAGAAAATTCACTTTTGTTATTTTGTAAAAGTACAAACCTTAAATGCTTCCAGTACCAATTTTTCCGTATTTTCCAAAACTTTCTTCGCTCCACCCCGAGACCCAAATCAGCAGTCAGAAATTTACAATTTAGCGCAACTAAAAATGAACTGAAAATGAAAATGTGTAACGCTTCAAATGAACTCCAAATCTGGGTTTTGTCTGGTATGTGCAATCGGTGTACACGTACAACTACGTTTTTCTAATATAACAAACAAAAATTAATATCTTAGTAGTCATAATAGCTGCTCCGCAAACTGCTTTAGGCCGGTAGCCTACGGGCTCACCGGCCGCCGGCCGGCCGGCTGAAGGATCCGGTCGGGCCGGCCGGCGACTCTCCGGCCGGCGGCCGGCCAGAGAAACCTCGGCCGGCCTCAAACGCTACTGCCAAGGTGCAAGCTCATGTCTCGATGTTGTTTGCTGAGTTGTTGTCCATCAATTCTGTATTCATATCATATCATAATTTTTAACTGTAGCAGAATATCTAATTTTTGGTTCTTCTAAAAAATTTTTCGTAAAAAAAGATACACAAATGGCCATAATAATGGAAGACTACCATTTTTCTAAAATTTTCAATTATAAAAGGCCCGTCTACGAACAATTCACGATGAATTTAGCTATCGTAATCAACGTTAATGATATTTACAAATGCTTCACTGGTTTTGCCTAATGCCTTTGAATAATAATACGCATACACGTTTCTTTGTTTATTGATATTGACTTTATTCAAAATTCCAAAATTTATACAATGCAATTTACGCAAAATGCATTAGCGTTCTAAGTTTAGTTTTTAAACATTTTCATACGGTTTTATCCGTATTAGCCAAAATTCTCCAACTTCCAAAGACTCCGCCCCCATCCCCACTTAGTCAGCTATTTTATAAGGCTTCCTCATCTTGTCAACTCTTTTTCATGCCATCCCCACTGTGTCAGCCGTTGTTCGAATTAATCAGTTTGTTTTTCTTAGGGGGAACAGCTTTAACTTTCACTACTTTGAATTAATTTAAAGAAAATATTATTTAAGTGCTTAATCAGCTGCATGATTTGATCAGGAACGCATCAATTGAGTACAAACTTTAAAAAATTAAAATTTGTAAAAATATTGAGGAATTTAATATGAGTTAAAAGTATATTATAATTAATAAAATTTGAAAGTATTTTCTCAGTTGGTATTTTTCATGCCAAATCTTATTTATGACTTAAAAATAAATATTTCTGTTTAATTTAATGCGTTTTTAAAGTTAAAACTTTATTTTAGTCCGTGTAAAGCAGGTTACCCTGAGAAAAACAAATTAAAATGGTTTGTATAAGAGTTGACAAAGTGGGTATGCCTTACAGAAAAGTTGACAAAATGGGGATGAACTGAAATATGGTTGACAAACTGGGGACAACCTTTATCCTAGGGATTAGAGTTGCTAACTGGGTAATTGACAAACTGGGGATATACGCCTCGCGAAAACGACAAATACGTCTATCTTGTGGTATTCAAATTTGATAATGAATTTCGATAAATCGAGGTTTGGTGCTTTCTTTGCTAGGTAATACTGCAAAGCGCAGGCATTTATCGAATTGATTAATCTTAATTTCTGTGTCAATGGCATCATAGATCATAGCGAATACGTAAAAGTTTGTTGTAATATTTTGTTGTGTTTGAACAAAATAATTATTGCTTTTATCGTAATGTGGTACCACGTATGGTTTTCGCTGACGAATTCTGTGCAGATGTCCTTACCGTTCTGTCCGGATAACTGGCTCTATAACTTTCCCTTATAACCCTTATAGTTAATTTTGAAATTAATTTCAAGCTTACGCGAGGAAAACAAGGATGCTACGTCGAACGCACCGGTCAAGAATCCGGTGTCACCGCTGGTTTAGAAATTGTGGGTCATTTCCAGATTACCCCTCCACCACTCAAAATTCTTAAAACTTGACCAATCGAGCTGAAATGGGTATGTTTTAGACCACGCTAAGTTGAAATATTGCAAAAGTTTTCGAATTCGCCAGATTTGGTTTTTTTCGATTCGCAAAAAAGGGACCAAGGGAAACCGAAAATTCTTTGTCGCCGATTTTGCTAAAAAGTCATGTACAAAGGGGTTTTCTGGATCACTGAACACGAATCTAAAGTGAACTCCCTTTTTGGATTCAGCTTTTTGTTAGCTCAGCATAACTTTAACTTATCTCAAACTAACGAAAAGCTGAATCAAAAAACAGACTTGAGATTCGTGTTCAGCGACCCAGAAAACCCTCTATGCACGTTTTCAGCAAAATCGGCTCCAAACATTCTCGGATTTCCTTGGTCCCCCCTTGCGAATCGAAAAAAAATCGAATCTCGCGAAATGGAAAAATTTGGTGATATCAAGAGTACATGGATATTTAAACTCATACCCAAAAACTGGTCTGGTTTAATCTGGTCCAAAACATACCCATACCAAATTTCAGCTATAAATTGGTCAAGTTTTAAGAATTTTGAGAGGTGGGGGTGGTAGTCTGGAAAAGACCCGAAATTGTAAGGCGACAAATATTATCCGCAGAGGGTTCTACTGGCTACCTCCCTCTGCCAAATTTAAGACCATTTTTGAGATAAGATAAATCGACTGTAGTCCTTTGCTGAAAGCTCTTAGGATTTCAACAAGCGGGTGAAAGTTACGTTTTGTCTAGAAAGAAGTAAACAGAAGCCACTAAGTAGCCTACTCTACACAGTTAGCTTACTACGCTTCTATAAATGCGCTTGTAGTAGTGTTAGGTCTAGGCGTTGGTTTGTGAGACTAATGGCTGGCCAAGCCATTGTCCGTTGGCCGAGAATTTCCGGGCCAATCAGCTTGGCCCGCATTGGCCAACCAGTATCACGGGCTACATGCGGTACATGCTATGCTCGAAATGAATCATTTTCCTTTTGCATAGAATCTGCCCGAAAACTATAATTAACAGTGGACTGCAACAATAAAAGAATCGCAGCCGAAAACCAAAAGGTTATTGGATTCCCGTTCAAAAATCGGACTTAACCGTCTGTTATTCAGAAGTTATTTTTAAACGTTTTTTGTTTAGGCCAAGGAAAATGTGAAACCAAAATGAATTTACTGCTATTTTAATTTGATAATAATCTCAAAACATAATCATCTTTGTTAGTTGGATAATAATTTCCCCTGTTTGTGCTCAGAAGACAATCAAATTAATGTAAAACGTGGAGAAATTTATGCTGAATTCTACACCCAATTTAAATAATATCCCACTGGTTTACCTATAGGAAACTAATTTCCAACATACGGTGAAGGAAAAGTGTCATTTTTGCTTTCTATGCGGTGGTCTTTCTTTTCCATCAGCAGAAACTTCTGCACAACCAAGTTAAAGCTTACTTTGTAGGGCACACGGCACGTTTTTGATTAATAGTTCTCAATGCCGCTAATCCAATGATATATTCCAGGCTGTCTGGTCGACTGCTCAAACCGTTAACATATCCCTAGCATGTTAGCATAGCTTCAGTTGTTCTTTAATTTTTTCTGTACGCCGTACCTTGCCTTCCTTGCTTAATTAGCTTGCACTAAATTATCATGTAGAGTTCTGGATTTATAGGAAGCTAAAATACTTTTATAAAATATAAAAAGGCCAGTGTATAGCAGTGATTTATATATTGCCCAGTTCTTAACGTTTCACAAAAAATCAGTATTTTTAATAGTTGTGTCGATAGTATTTCTTTCGCCTTCATTTATTTGTCAACGTTTCAACCTCGAAATGTTGCAATTAGTGTAATAAACTATTCTCGCTGACAGGGGAAGTAACTCAGTGGTAGAGCGTTATACTTAAAATCCAAAGCTCGTTGGTTCGATCCACGCCCTGGACACTTTTCTCCACATCTTTCAGTCTTGATTTCAACCTTTCACATAACTATGTATAAACAAAAAATACTATACCATGGGAACAGCTTAACTCGCATACCTTACGGTCCTCCTTATCTAACCTCGAATCAGCTCATTAAACTCCAGCCGCTGAGTTAGCGTTCTACCCAGGGATTTTAGTTTATGTGTGTCTGTACGTAAAGTTTCTTATCCGGACGCAACGAAATTTTAACGGAACTAAACTAGACCCAACATTATTTCAGGAGGAAATTCACTTTTGTTATTTTGTAAGAGTACAAACTTTAAACGCTGCCAGTACCAATTTTTCCGTATTTTCCAAAACTTTCTTCGCTTCGCCCCAAGACCCCTGGTGTTTACCACTTTGACATGGGCTGCCAAGGTGCAAGGTCATGTCTCGATTTTGTTTGCTGAATTGTTGTCCATCTGTTCTGTATTCATATCATATCATAATTTGTAACTGTAGCAGAATATTTAATTTTTTGGTTCTTCTAAAAAGGTTTTTCGCAAAAAAGATACACATTTGAAATAATGGAAGACTACCATTTTTCTAAAATTTTCAAGTATAAAAGGCCCGTCTACGAACAATTCACGTTGATTTTAGCTTTACTCAATCGTAATCAACGTTAATGATATTTACATATTGCTTCACTGGTTTTGCCTTTGAATAATAACACGTTTCTTTGTTTATTGATATTGACTTTATTCAAAATTCCAAAATTTATACAATGCAATTTACGCAAAATGCATTAGCGTTAGATGTTTTAGTTAGATGCTAAATTAAGGGGGGTCCAATTTTCTCGACTTTCTACGATCTCGCTGATTTTTTACATATTTTATTGTCCACACGGTATATTTTAACGGGTTTTTAAAATTAAAGTTGTAATCTTACGGTTATTGAGTAATTTGAATTTCACCTCAAAGTTGAGATTTCATGTGTTAAACATAGGAAATTAGAGCAGTTGTCACTTTTTCACGTGCGGCAGAGAAATCTCACGAATGGCAAAATGGATCCGTTCAAGCTTTATATCATATTAATTCCATGTTTCAGAACTGTGATTTGTAGGAATCAGAATTTTAAATTAGGCTTTAAAAAATTTTAATGAATTTATGAAGTATTAAAATTTGAACTGATACGAAATTTTAATACTTCAAAAATTCATTAAAATTTTCTAAAGACCTAATTTAAAATTCTGATTCCTACAAATCACAGTTCGGAAACATGGAACTAATATGATATAAAGCTTGAATGGATCCAATTTGCCATTCGTGAGATTTCTCTGGCGCACGTGAAGAAGTGACAACTTTTATAATTTCCTATGTTTAACTAGTGATGTTTACGCTGTCCTGTTTAGTTTCAGTTTCAGCTCCACTTTCAGAAAGGTTTCAGTTTCAGTTGCAGCTCAAAATTTGTTCTAGTTTCAGTTTCAGTTTCAGTTTCAGTTTCAGCTCGTAGTTTAGCTTAGTTTCAGTTTCAGTTTCAGCGCCAAATTTGTTCTAGTTTCAGTTTCAGTTTCAGTTTCAGCTCTGACTAAAATGAGTTTCAGTTTTAGTTTCAGTTTCAGCTCCAAGTTTTTTTAGTTTTCAGTTTTAGTCCAAGTCTTTTATATATAGTTTTCAGTTACAGTTCTGACT